>CAUYON010171914.1:0-14792 GCA_963573935.1 Arctocebus calabarensis
TGGCAAGAATACCCCTAAAGGCCCATAACTGTTTCAGCCTGAGTCCCTGTCCATCTGAAACTCCTCTTTGGGTTAATTCTGAGAACAGGTTTCTGACCAGTAAGTTCTCTGAGTTCCCTGACTCCCTAGCCAGCTAAACAAAGGTGAAAACTTACTCAAGCAGAGTTTCCCAGGTTACTGAGTTTCCCAAGCTACTGAACTTTCCAAGCTGTCCCCATGCCAAACTTACTATATAACCCCCTGTGCCAGCCCCCTGACTGTAGTCCCACCCCAAGCTAACGACCATGATGTAACTCTCTGACCCAATTACCTGACTGTAACCCTGCCCTGTAACTGGGTACATTTCGCTTCTGTACATGTTTGCTTTGCTACATCAGCACAAAAAGGGTATTAAAAACCAGCCTGTACTGCATTTCAGGGCCGTTGCGTCTTGGGCCAGCGACCCACCTGTGCATGTGCAATAAATCACCATCTGATTTGAGCCTGAAAAAAAAAAAAATGTCTTAACACAATAAAGTAAGTGAGGTGAGGGCTGTGTTAACCATTTTGAGGTAAGCATTCCAAATCATATATAAAATCAGCACATTGTACCCCATAAATGCATTAATGTATACAGGTATGACTTAATATAAATAAACAAACAAATAAATAAATAAAAAGAAAGAAACAGGGCAGCAAAATACTTATTGTTCGGCATCCTTTGTAGCTTTTGATTCTTGAACAATGTAAATTTTAAGCAAAAACCTAAAATAATTCAATTTAAGTCTCAAAAATAGTACCTTGTAGTTGTCTTTAGTCCGTGTTGAAAGATTATTTTTTTATAATAAAAAGTAAGTATTTTGTTAGAAGTGATTGCTGTTCTTTGAAGTGTTTCAGGTGTCCACTATTGCAATGAAGCAGCAAGAAAAACTCATGCAACAGGAGACAGCATTGCTAAACTTTACACAGTGGGAGAGAAACCCTTACCTGCAGATGACACATTGCCAAACCTTGATGCAAAACTCTTATAGTTCAGGTAATTGATACAAAGTCAGCTTCCACTGGCAGATCCAAATATACACACCAACTTCTCAAAGGAAATAGTGACACGTACTTTATTCTCTGCAAAATATGTTAGTCAGGATTGTATAATAAAAGAGACATAATTTTCATCAGTTCAACCTTATTTATAACCTCCAACAATATGTGAAAAGCAGTAAGGTTTCAGGGCAATGCCTGTAGCTCAGTGGGTGGGGCACCAGCCACATTCACCAAGGCTGGCAGGTTTGAACCTGGCCCAGGGCCAGCCAAACAACAATGACAACTGGAACAAAAAAATAGGCGGGCATTGTGGCAGGCGCCTATACTCCCAGCTACTTACTTGGGAGGCTGAGGTAAGAGAATTGCTGAAGCCCAAGAGTTTGAGGTTGCTGTGAGCTGTGGCCCCATGGCAGTCTACCAAGGGTGACATGGTGAGACTCTGCCTCAAAAAAAAAAAATCCAAAAAACCCCCCAGGAAACCATAATAACTGAGAAAATGCCAGGAAGGCTATGTTAATCAGTTTAAAATAGTTCAGATTGTATATGAAACCAGTACATTGTACCCGTTGATTGCACTATTGTACATAGCTATGATTTAATAATAAAGACAATAAAAATAAAATAAAATAAATTTTTTAAAAAAGGAAACCCCCCCAAAACAAAAAGTTTTCAAAAAATGCAACCAAAGGAAATATACCATTGAATGCTAAAGTGCTATGTATGCAGTTATTAATTCAGATTTTTTTTTAAAAACCCAATTTTGTTTTATTCAGTCACTGAAATTTTTAAGTATAACTTTAAGTCCAGCTCCAAATCTTCCAATATATTCAGTTTAGATATTGTTTAGGTATAAGTTGAGATAACTTTGAGAAGAAAAATTCATTTTGAAAATAAGAATATTTACTATAAAATTATTATATGAATGAATAATTCAGCTCTTTTAAAAAATTCCATAGAGTTACTCCAATTTAATCTTTTATATTCTTTATAATATTTTAAACCATAAACAATGTATCTCTACTTGTTCTGTTTGTCAAGTACTCTGTGGTACCTTAATTGGCATCTAATAATACTTACATATATAGGCTCGGCGCCTGTGCCTCAGCAGGCTAAGGCGCCAGCCACGTACACCTGAGCTGGTGGGTTCGAATCCAGCCCGGGCCCGCCAAACAACAATGACGGCTGCAACCAAAAAATGGCCGGGTGTTGTGGCGGGCGCCTGTGGTCCCAGCTACTTGGGAGGCGGAGCCAAGAGACTCGCTTAAGCCCAGGAATTGGAGGTTGCTGTGAGCTGTGATGCCACAGAACTCTATCCAGGGTGACAGCTTGAGGCTCTGTCTCAAAAAAAAATAAAATAAAATAAAAAAATACTTACATATATAATTTAGAAAATTAACCTCCCTGTAGTGGATGTCCCTTACATAATTGCTGTTGAGAGCAGTAAAAAAAACCTGCCCTAGTTCCTTCTGATTGAAATTTAATCAAGTAAAAGTGTGGCAAATCACTGTGTAGCCCGACAATGCTTACTATATAGTGGGCTTTTGCAAGCCTGACTATGTCCACCTCTGAGCCCTCAACCTTGAAAACAGTGACAATATCCACTCTGGAGACTTACAAATCTAACAAATTTGTTCTCCAATCCCTCAAATATCATTGTCAACACTATTTATGGTATAAATTTAACAATGTTCAGGATTCTTATTAGCATGGATGCCAAACAAAGGATATTGAAGGGCCCTAAAAACCTGACGTCTGGGCCATGGAAACCGGTAATACTATTTCTTACCCTAAATAGAGGGTCTCTCTCTAGAAAACAGAGTTCTGGAAATTTCAGCCTTTCCCTCTATAGAACTGTGACAAAGCCACTTGGTCAAATTCTCACTTTAATTCCCTTTATACCTTTCATCATCTTTCTTTTGTGAATACGTTCTTTCTTAAAATGGTTCTGAGTGGTGCCTGTGGCTCAGTGGGTAGGGCACCAGCCCCATATACCGAGGGTGATGGGTTTGAACCCAGCCACAGCCAGCTAAAACAGCAGTGGGAACTGCAACAAAACAGCTGGCTGTTGCGGCAGGCACCTGTAGTCCCAGGTATTTGGGAGGCTGGAACCAAAGAGAATCACCCTAGCCCAAGAGCTAGAGGTTGCTGTGAGCTATGACACTATAGCACTCTATCGAGGGTAACAAAGTGAGACTCTGTTTAAAAAAAAAGAAAAAGGTTCTATAAAACTGACTAAAAACTAAGGCTTACTTATTAGAGTCCTAAAACAATCATGTTGTTCATTTACATTCTTTTTCGATTTTTGTCACGTGTTTTTAAATCACTCCTTAGGGTGCCTTGTTTGTTCTTTCCATTATATCTGAAATATTTTCTTGTTTTACTCTATGAATTTAAACATTAAATCAAGGCTTATTACTCAACCCATTGAACAAAACCATATAAACACATTGTCACCTTTTATATAAAGGTGAGAGAGGGACTGTGTTCATTAACCCCCAGGCTGATGATCACTCTGTCTGCAGCCCTTTAGAAGCAGGCCTCAGAGCACCAAGCCCCCTACACTGACCAGGCTCTGCCTATGGAAAATTGATCTTCCACGAAATTGGTCTCCCTGGTGTCAAAAGGTTGCAGACAACGGGGCAGTAAGATTAACAGACATGAAACAATAACCAAACAAGTTAAGACTATAAATATGAATTCAAAGAAAAGAAAGACTGATAAAATTGGAATAATCAGATCCATTTTTATAGAGGAGAAAAAATTATGTAATTTTATCCCCAGTTAATTTTATTTTAAACTAAATACTTTTTTCAGGTAGAAATTATTATATGAATCTTAGTGTAGTCCATTTCAAATAAGCTGAAATTGATAAGTGCTACATCATATGAAGAAATCTTTTCTAGCATTGAGCTTTGCTAGGGGTGACATAAGGGGTTATTTGGGGAAGATATGCTACTGATATTTTACAATGATAACAAAGAAATATGCTTATATTCAAAGCCTGTAACTGCAGCCCTTGTGCGGTCAACTGGATTCAGAATGGGGAAAGTTGTTACCATGTATTTGAAAGTTGGCAACTTTGGAACACCAGTGAAAAGAAGTGTTCAGAGAAGGGGTCCACACTTCTACAAATCAACAGCAAAGAAGAAATGGTAAACTCTGTTTTATGGTCTCACATTGTTCTGAAATACCATGTGACTTGTTAAAAGAAGGCATTCATTCTCATCAGATAGAATTGCTTGATATTCTATAAAGTAGTATATTTATTAAAAGAAAGGTTTAAAAGAGACAAAGGAGGAATTAGTATGGTTTGTTTTCCCTTCAATAAGAGAAACATAGAATAAGTAAGGTTATTTAGAAATCGAGGAAACTGTTACTTCTATGTCCTTGGTTAATAAAAAAAGAAAAATAAATAATAAGAAAAATGAAAATAAGGGGAATACCATTTTCTGGCATGCTAATCCACTCCAAGATATACACGCATTATAATTGCATATATATTTAAATTATTTTTAATGCTGTGGGGAAATATAATAACCTATAATAGTCTTGTAAATACTAAGCAACAGTAAGTATATAACTTGGGGTGATGCCACGAAATGGATAAGTCTTTAAAAATAATATTTGCCAAATGAAATATTTAATTGGTATCAGACTGAATCTAACATCTTAACAACTAGTGCTAGTAATCCTAGTGTTCTGGGAAGCAGAGGCAGGTGGATTGTTTGAGCTCGTGAATTCGAGACCAGCCTGAGCAAGAACAAGACTCTGTCTCTATAAAAATAGAAAAAACTAGCCAGGCATTTTTCCAGGTGCCCGTAGTCCCAGTGATACTGGAATTTTGTCTTTAGTAGGTTCTTGGTCTCAGTAATTTGAAGAATGAATCCACAGACCACAGATCAGTGGTAAGACAGGATTTTACAGAAATGAATACAAAAACATCAAGCTCCTGGCAGAGAGAAAAAACCTAAGTTGGAGGGAAAAAAGCTCTCTCTGTGCCTCTCTTTCTCTCTCTCTACCTAGGTTCTTTGTCTAGGGGTAAATTTAGTCACATGGGTCCTTTGTAGTTATAGTTGGCCAGGATTTGATAACAAAGAATGGATGCAGTCTATTCCTGAAACTGGCCAGGACTATGAAACTTACATGAAATTGACCTACACTACTAAATGGAGGGTTCTCTATTCAGCTCAAGTGCAAGGGGAAGGACATTAAGGTGCTGGTGTCTCCCTAGAAGTTGTCTGGCCCCTCCAGCTCCTGAGCCTCTTGCTGGGAACTCCCTGCCTACCCTGGAGCCCACTAGTTCCTCACCAGCTACCACTGCACCAACACTGCCAGGGTAGAGGTGGCAGGTCCTCCCCTCAGCTCCACCCAGCAGGCTGGGGTACCACCTGTCCTATATCACCAGCTCCTTGAGAGGCTGAGACAAGAGGATCTCTTGAGCCCAAGAGTTTGAGGTTGCTGTGAGCTGTGCCCCCACAGCACTCTACCCACGGTGACAGAGTGAGACTCTGTCTCATAAAAAAAGTACTTTCTAGTACCACTCTACCCATAAATATCTATGATACAGAATGCACAACTAACCATTTATTTCTGACCCTATGTAAAATGTATACCTGCTGGTCAGAGTTTATTTCTAAAAGAATAAGGAGAAAATAACTTGTTAAAGATATGCAATAAACCAAGAAGACTAGAATTATAGATTCAAAAAAATTATTTTCCTTAAAAATTTGATGTTAAAATTAAGAAATGTTTCTCCTAACAAAATGTATTTATAATTAAATGTATTTATAAATAAATTGCTTCCGGGATAATTAAATTGTTAGGACTGAAGTAATCTATGTAGTCTATGATTTCAAGGATACTTTTATTTCTGAATTCTGATAATGAAGGTTTAGTAAAATACTTACCTTTCTTTGACATATACTATCTGTCAGACTCCCAATGTGTTGAAACTACACTCATGGTTGGTGCCTGTGGCTCAAAGGAGTAAGGCACTGGCCCCATATGCCAGAGGTGGCAGATTCAAACCCAGCCCCAGCCAAGAAAAAAAAATGCAAAAAAAAAGAAACTACACTCATCTCAGTTGTCTATCCTTAATGTCACATTGATTATAGAAAAGTCTATAAATGTATCTTTGTTTATACACACACACACACACACACACACATATATATATATATATTTATTTATTTATTTTATTATTATTTTTTTTTGTTTGCAGTTTTTGGCCAGGCTGGGTTTGAACCCTCCACCTCCGGTATATGGGGCCAGTGCCCTACTCATTTGAGCCACAGGCACCGCCCTCTTTAATTTTTTTTAATGCACACACACTCTCTCCCTCTCTCAATTTCCCATTAATTTCTAGCAAGGCAAATGTCACACTTTAAATTTCATTGTAGTTTTTTGTTGTTCGTTTTCTCAATTCACAGTTCAGGCTTTTTTTCCTATAGGATTTTATCACTGGCAACTTGAGGAAGATCAAAGGAGGCAATGATTACTGGGTAGGTCTGTCTCAGGACGGACCCAGCAGACCCTGGCTTTGGCAAAATGGCTCTTCTCCTTCTCCTGACTTGTAAGTTTCTGAGTGAAATGTTACAACAGGAATTAGAAACATGAGGGAATTCAAAAGTGTACTTTAGTTTATACCTTAGATTTCCTCCAGGAGGCATAAGCAGCTTGATAATTTTATAGAATGCTGACTGGAATTAAAGCTAATGTAATTAAGGATACCTCCATGGCTCCTAAATCTTCTTTCTTTTAAGCCCTGTTGCTGTTATCCTCTGGAAAAATCAACCGCAATTTGAGTGTCTGAAGGAACGAAACAATTATCAGTCACATCCCTTTTGTAGCAATGTTTAGAGAGTGTTAAGGAAAAGAAATTAGAATGACTTTTTAATTTTGTTTTTTAAGAGACAGGGTTTCCCTCTGTCACCCAGGCTGAGTTCAGTGGCCTCATCATAGCTCACTGGAGTCTGGCCTCAAGCAATCCTCCTGCCTCAGCCTCCAGAAGAACTGGTACTACAGGCCTATGGCACGACATCTTGCTAACTTTTTTTATTTTTAATTTTTTGTAGCAAAAGGCACCTTTCACTATTCTGTCCAGGCTGGTCTCGAACTCCTAGCTTCAACTGATCTTTGGGTCTCGGCCTCTCAAAGTGCTGGGATTATAGACATGAGTCACCATACCTGGCCTGGAATAAACTATTAAGCAATTTCCATATTAAGCTTTCCAGATAGAACTATGAAGATTGGTGGACAGAATCTGGTGCCTTAGAGTTTTGGGAATTAATAGTCAGGGAAGAGATTCTAATTTAGAGACTATCTTCATGTTTCTACTTCTCTTCTGTCCGTTCAAATTATATTAAGATTATTTATGTTTTATTCTTATTATTTACTCATAAAAATGTCACTTAAATCCCCAAATATAACCTCAGAAACACTGACTCTCCTTTCCAGGTTGCCAATACAGAAATTCCAACCAACTAATCGGGCTTGTGGATACCTCAGAGACAATTCCCTTTTTACAGCTAACTGCAGCACTTGGAAGTTTTTTATCTGTGAAACATATGCCTTAAGACCTTCTATCTGAAACAAATGGTGCTCAAAGTGATCTATTATATTTTTGAAACAGAACATGGAAAAACTCATCACAAAAAGCCTAAGAGCAAGTACAGAAGTAAATCAATGTGGGGGAAATGAAATAGTTTCTTGGGACTCAAATTTGTTTTTAAGTTTATACACTTGGTTAAATTCAATACTTTCCAGATTTCATTTGCTATGGTTCTAACTGCCAAGAATAAAATTGATTTAGAACTGCCAAGGACAAAACCCCGAAGAGAACAAACTGAAGGAAATCACTTCTTTTTTTTTTCTAGTCCAGAGTAATATTTTAGTACAGCGTAAATTGTAAATTCCACCCAGAAATCTATATGTCAATGTGACAGGTGGTGCAGTTCTAGCTGATGGATGTTTCATCCAATAAATTAATTAATTAACATATTGGGCCTTTTAAACCCTCTGTCTGCCAGATCTTTTCTGTATTTTGCTAGGCTTTCAGACGTTATAAACCTGATAGGATGGAAGGACAGACATATGGATTTCTGAGTTGGTAGGAGGGAGGCTTCAGCAGACTGTCAGATAATGCTATTTTTAGGACTTCAGAATTCTAGGAGAGAATTAAACTATTAGAATTCCACGTAAGTGGAAGAAATAGTGGAGAAGCCAGTGTCAGTACGTCTGCCAGGGAAGGACAATCATAAGCTCCCTCTCACTGACCATCCTTACAACTCGAATTGGAGGGCTCATGGTCTGGACTCTCGAGGTTAACACTCCAGCACTTTTAACTGCACCACTCTCTTAGTGCTTCAGTTTCCTCATTGCAAAATATTAAACGGACTTACTTCAAAATGTTGTGTGAGGATTAAATTATACATAATGTAAATACTGAGTCTGTTGTCTTGCACAGAGATGAACGGTCTATCATTGTTAGCGACTGTCACCCACAGTACATCACCAGTCATCTCTAGGCGTTCTTACTTGTGAATTCCAGTTAATAATGATCCTTTTCCTGCTCGTTGCAGAGATACTGAGAAGATAAAGTTTATGGGTAAAGTATCAACTTTCTGGAGAGAGTACTTGTGTTAAAGTTAGTGAATCCTACTCATGTAAATCTATAGACGATTTCTGCTGTAAATTCGAGTGCTCTTTTAAGCATGGAATATTTTGTTCCAAAGAAACAGTTAATATGAAAGTTCCTGCGATCTACAGGCAGAAAAGATCCCCTAATTATTATTGTATTACTTTTATGTCATTAATTATCCCTAGAATACCACCTTACCACCCAGTAGATCCTCAACCAATATTTGCTAATTTCAGCGTAATTCAATCCTCCGTTTCTCACAAGGAATAGCTGGCATACATTAGGTTGTCATCTTTTCTTTCTAAGAATAAAGGCATTGCTTAACAATTAAATCAAAAATAAAATCTAATTCGCTGAGACAGTGAATTAGATGAAATTATTTAAATGAAACTAACAGTCCTCTTACCTAAAAATCTTTCTACAATTGGTAAGGTCCTGTAAGGCATGTTGTTTTTTCTTTATTTACCCTTGGCTTAGAGTTTAAATAGTGGACGTTTCAATGATAGATATTTTATCTATTTTTTTTTTCCCCTGAACCTGGAATAGAAGAATAGCAGAGAAAATGCAGTGTAAGTTTCCTCCTATGTTTGGTTTTCATAGCTGAGGGCAGTTGAGCATAATAACTAGGAATGAAGGAAAAACAATAGTGCTTTTCAGTGGTAAAGACTGTTTGTCTTTAAGATTCTTCAAAGTATTGTCAAGAAGCTATGTTTAGAAAAAGGATAGGAAGCATTTATAATTCTTTAGAAAAGTACAATGAAGCAAAAGGCAAACATCCTTCACTGATGTCATCCCCCTTATATGATGCAGTATTTACAAGTTAGAATTTTATCTGCAGTGCAGCTTACGTAAGTTCCTACAAATTCCCTCAGCAGCAATACTGCTTTCCACACAGATGCTGTAGGTGGGAGAGTTTCCCCTGCAGGTTGTTTTTGGCCCAGGATACCCAGGCTTTTTAAAGACAGTTTGCAGTGGGATCACCAGTTTTATATCCTAGTCCCACCAATAATGAATTTGTTCTCTTTGATCCATCTCGTTGAGTTCCAAGTTAGCTTTCAAAAAGGGAAAAGGAAAACGTGGGGCGGAGGGGTGGTTGTCTTATAAATGTCAAGAGGCTTTGTTACATAGTATGGTTAAACTACACATATTTTAAATATAGAAAAAGAAAAACATCAGAACAATAATATTGATAAAATAATTATAGATATTATTACAGTGTACAAATCTGCTCATACAATGAACCTTGTACAAAAGTCATGCATACTTTAAATCAGATTATCCTGCTCTTTGTATTCTTCAAAAACTACAAGAGTATCTCTACAGAGGATGTGACTTCCAAATAGTAAACAGCCCTGAGACAACCCACTAGACTCTTGTACTCAGTTTATAACCTTCTTGTGTTCCCAATGTAAAAGCTCCCCATTACCCTTCTCCCACTTCCTGCTTCTGCGGGATCACGGCCTGTTTCCTGTTGATAAATCCTGAGAGCTTGTTCAATATCCTCAGGAAAAGAAATACCTCCCTGTGGTGTACCCTGGGGAAGTCAGCTCTACCAGGAAAGGCCTCGTTCCTTGTTTGACTTTTCCTGCTATTTCTTTAGAATTACCTACACAAACAAGAGCCTAGAAGGAAAAAATCTTCTCATGTAAAAAGTCAATTCTGATTTTCAACTGAATATTCTTAGCACATTAGATTTTAAAATGCATTTTATATAATTATCTCTTATTTTTAAAAATGAAAAAAGAAGTTCATGGAGAGAATGCCATACCCATATTCTTTTTCTGTTTTTTTTGAAATGTTTGTTCATATTGTGAACAATCTTGTCAACTTTATTATATAGATGAAGGGATTGAGGGAAAAGATGAAGAGACATAAGCTCAAGAAAATTAAGTATGTAAAACAAATACTATTTTTTTCCCTTCTCACAATCTAAAGTCACCTTTTTCCTTAGGTCCTAGATTTGGAGTGGGGATACTAGTCAACATTCACTCTCCAGGCAGACAGATTCTTCAAGGCAATGGCACTCAACCACTGCCTGCTACACTAGAAAAAAATTTTTTTCCTTGGAGCCATGGTGTTTTAGTAGGTGAAGATAAGTCAAGAGAAGTGTGATTTATATATACTTCACAAGACCCTGGGCTCAAAACTAGCATAGGTTAACTACAACTCACATGGCGAAGAGACACTTGTCATTCATCTCTGAGCTAGACTGGTTACCTAGGACGTCCAGAGTCAAAATTTAAATGAGTTTCACATTACTATTTTACAACTTAGTCCACAAGATCACTTGACTGTCTCATGTTAACCATATTTTCTTTCCACAGTAGCAAAGCTTATTACATTAACCACTTTCACTGAGCATCTGCATTCATCATAGAAAATATTTGGTAATAATATCTGTAGCTCCCTGGTGTAGGTGGGTGCCCCTCTATAAGTGGTCCAGAGACACAGGTCTTTAGAGAGGGTTGTTCATGCATGTTCATGTTCCCCTCTATTTAAATGTGAACCACTAAATCCTTGTTTGATATTTTCTTGACTTCCTTTATAATTCATATTATGAAACTAATTTCACATTTACCTTATTTCAACTAACAGTAACAATATGAGGAAATCATAAATATTTCCACTTCACATTTTATGAAATAAGCTCCATGAAGTAAAGTGATTTTCTCAATAAGCAAATCAGAGTAAGAGGTCCAAAATACTTCTTTTCTTTCCTTTCTTTTTTTTTAGAGACAGAGTCTCACTACGTCGCCCTGGGTGGAGTGCCGCGGCATCACAGCTCATAGCAACCTCAAACTCTTGGGCTTAAGTGATTCTCTTGCCTCAGCCTCCCAAGTAGCTGGGACTACAGGTGCCTGCCAGAATGCCTGGCTGTATTTTTTGTTGCAGTTGTCGTTGCTGTTGTTTAGCAGGCCCAGGCTGCATTTAAACCTACCAGCCCCGGTGTATGTGACCGGCACCCTAGTCGCTGAGCTACAAGCTCCGAGCCCAAAACACTCATCTTCTGACCACAAATTTTGTTTTCTTTGCATGATGCAATAAACCAACTGAATTCCTTTAATGCTAAGTAAACTGTTTTGCTAATCAATAGAAAATTAAAAGGAAATTTCTCAAGGAAGATTCTACAAGTAAGCTTTGTTAAGTGACAATCTTAAGAAATGAAGTCTTACGAGAATGAACACAAGTGTTCTTTTATCATGATTGCAAACTTTGTCATTTCCCTAGTAGATATTAACTAAAAATAAACTGTTTTCACTGTTGAGCAATAAAGAATTTATATTATCTTTTCTAGTGTTAAACCCCTAAAATTGATTTATCTCTACACCAATAAAGCCAGTGGTTGTGACTGTGCTATGTTCAATGACCTCTGTTATGTCTGTGCATACGGTCATTTTGAGAACGAAGTGTCTAGAAAAGGAGTCAACTGTGCAGATAGCACTGCAACTCTCTCTCCATTAACTTTTTTTCACTAAAGAAAAAATTCTTTTTTTCACTAAGAATAGGAATTAGGCTCAGTGCCTGTAGCTCAAACAGCTAAGGCGCCAGCCACATACACCAGAGCTAGCAGGTTCAAACCCAGCCTGGGAATGCCAAACAATAATGACAACTACAACCAAAATGTAGCCAGGCATTGTGGAGGGTGCCTGTACTCTCAGCTACTTGAGAGGCTGAGGCAGGAGAATCACTTAAGCCCAAGAGCTGGAGGTTGCTGTGAGCTGTGATGCCACAGCACTTTTCCCAGGTTGACAGCTTGAGGCTTTGTCTCAAAAAAAAAAAAAAAAGAATAGAAAATAATTATAAAATAAATTTTAAAATCTGATTTGCTGAGAACATTCAGTTGAGAATCAGAGACAAATATCACATAAACTAGTTTTTCACATGAGAAGATTTTTTTTTTCCCTTCTAGGCACTTGTTTGTGTAAGTAATTCTGAAGAAAGAGCAAGAAAAGTCAAAGAAGGAACACGACCTTGTCTTTTGCATTTCCCATGACCTGAGTGGAAATCATGTGCCCTAACGTAGCTCAGTTTATTCATTGATCATGTGTTGATGCATAGCTGGCCTTAAAAGAACTCATTACAAATGACTTAATTAAAAAAAAAAAGACCTCATTTTAGGAATGTGTTAAAACCATCCTCCTGGAGACAATATGTATTTTGAAGAGTTACTATTGTTATAAAATAATCATGTAATGAGTACTCTTTACAGAGTTCCCGTATGCACTTAGTAAGGCACAATCAAAATCATGAGTGCTATTGTATTTTGAAAAGCATTCCCATGCTGAATCATTCTCCAAATCACAAATTCATTCTAAAACCACACACACTTCACAGTATTTACATTTATTATTATTAAATCTTCAGTACCTGACAGGTATAAATATGAATCAAATGGAAGAGAATAGGAACTAAAACCAAACTATCACAGGTGTACATTGAGAAACTGACTTTTTTTTTTTTAGTTCTTAGTCTTTCTGAAAGGAGTATTGGGTACAGTAATTCTGATATGAAACTGAGTTGAAATATGTCTTTCTTGGGAGAAAGTCCTATGCAAAGGAGACAAATATTGTAGTCTTTTTTTTGAGACAGAGTCTTGTTTTGTTGCCCTGCATAAAGTGTAGTGGTGTCATCGTAGCTCACTGTAAGTTCAAACTCCTAGGCCTAACTGATATTCCAGCCTCCCAAGTAGCTGGGACTCCAGGTGCACCGCCATGTTCAGTCAGCCAGGCCATATTTTCTATTTATGGTAGAGATAGGGGTCTTGCTCTTGCTGAGGCTGGCCTCAAACTTCTGAGCTCAAGCACTCCTCCTGCCTTAGCCTCCCAGAACACTAGGAAGACAGGCGTGAGCCACTGCACTCGGCAATAATTTTTGGAGTCTTAATAGACACAGGGAGGCATATTTGTAACATGCTAAGATTCTTTTAACAAGAGATATCCCAGTTGGGAAGCAGGCCATGAACATAGCAGATGGAGTTTTTAGTGAAAGATTGGTAAGAGAAAAGTATGAGATGAAATCAAAAGAACTCCCCATGTATTTGGTAGCACAATCAGGGGAATGACTGCTAATTTTTTCACAGAATTCTGACCGTTGGGATAAAGGATGATATGTCTGTTTATTTCCCTTACTTCAAAATGTACCTCATTTCTCCAAGTATAAGGAAGATGAAGAAACAGGGAACTGATATTAGATACTGAGAAGAAAGAAAACTAGAAAGTTACTTCTAAGTCAAAAAGATAGCTTACGACATGACAGATTTCTGGAACCGGCTGGTGGTATATAAATAGGACTTCTTGTAACTGGTAACCCAAACTTAGAAGTGCTGGGAATCCTGAACAGGACACAGGGGAGCCCTTCTTCTACTAGTAGACACGCCGCCTTCCCTGATGACTGTCCATTTCCCCAGGTGTCAGGTAGCCCCTGCATTGGCCTTGCATGGCTTGACTCCCGTTGGAAGTTGCAGCTGGGAGTGGATCAACTCCATGGCTGGGGGTAGCTAAAGGACCCTCTCTGGCTTCACAAGTGCTGCCCTCCTCTCACAGGCACACCTTCTCAACTCTCTGCAGTCCTTTGAGAAAGCCTTCCCATTGAGGATGGTCACACAGTCCCTGCTTCTGGGGATGGTGACATCTATTATAACATCAAACCTTAAAAAAAGAGAGAAAAGGTAATTTAATCAAAACGTATTCTTGAATGAAATATTAAGTATCCAGAAAGTACACTGGAGTATTACGAGGGTGAGTATTACGAGAGAGTATTTTTTATTTGTATACATTCACGGAGGACAAATGCAATTTTGCTTCCCTGATACACTGTATTGTGAAGCAACACACGCATGGCACCCACCAGGGAAACATCCCTCGGGTGATACAGTTACGGAACAGATGCCCAGAATGAGTTTACTGGGAACATGGGGTCACCAGGCTCTTTCCTTTCAGCCCCTAAATTTCCATATTCATTTTTAGAAATAGCAGGTCACTCAAAACAACAAAAATCACTTCAAATTAAAGCAAGATGCACCTCTTCTCCTCTTCTATTCTCTCTCTTCCCCTGTTTCCCCCCATGTGTGTCTCTCTCTCTTTCCCTCTCTCTCTCTCCTCTCTTCCCCTGTTTTTCTCTCTCTCTCTCTCTC
>CAUYON010171916.1:0-19796 GCA_963573935.1 Arctocebus calabarensis
ATTATGTACATTGGTGCAATCACAGGGCACGATTCATATACATTCAGAAATATTTTGATCATACTGTTACAGATATCCTTCATGGCATTTCCTTGATCACTATATAAAGACATTAATACTCTACCTTTAATAAGTTTCAGATTCCCTATTTAACAAATATAACAAACATTTTTGGAGGACCTAGAATGTCCCAGGTGCTATTCTGGGTTCTAGGGAATGTGAAGGTAAAAAAAAGAGCAAAGAGTGGGCTTGGGGACAACTCCCAAAGGTGTGATGAATTTAGGGATAAGCAAATGTACCATGTAAGGGGAAGAGATATGTGCTGTGAGACAGGGGTACACAGACATCTAAAAAACAAAGAGCATTACCCAGTGAGGACTGGGGCATCAGGGCTGCAGCGGGGGAAGTTTTCACAAGGAAGGGATGTTGGATGAGCAGCAATTGGTTGAAGCTATCCTGCTGGAGGTGGGTGGGGATGTGCTTCCAGACGGAGTGTGGTCCATTCCAGAGCCTTGTGTGCTGGTGAGTGGTTGTCGTGCACTTGGCTGGGCGTGCTGAGGGCAGGTCCCCACTTAGCCTTGTATGTTGTACTTCAGATCTTACCTAGAGAGTTGTGGAAGCCATGCAAGTCTTTCAGACAGGGGAGTGAGATAATCATATTTACATTTCAGGACAATCTCTGTGCCTTTATAAAATGAGTAGATGAAGGAGAACATGGTTTCTAAACTCCAGATCATGTTCGTTTTTGAGAATGTTAAAATACCCCTGTGAGAAATGCATAGACAGGTCAAATTGTGCATTACATTTCCAGGGGCACAGAGAGACCCTGAAGTCCATCCGTGCATCACAAGTTGTTAAACTCCCAGCCCTAAGCACTGTCCTGTGTTTAGTTTTGGTGTTAGTTTTACTTCAGTGGCCTCTGTCCCAGACCCGCTTACTGGATCCCGACACTTCTGCATTACTGTTTACACGTTTCTTTAATCAGTCAGTGAAGCCAAGAGCTTCTCTCTCACAAAGGCCATGTGTGGGCCTCCCGCGAGCACAGCTGGGCTTGAACGAATGATTCATTTGACGCTGTCCCTGGGGGAGATCAGGCGCAGGGCTGTGCGACCATCAGTCCGCTGCCATCTGCTGCCATATTGTTCCCACATGCTCCCCATCCTTGGGCTGCAGGTATGAGGGGCAAGAGGTGACCAGTAACACAGGGGCTTGACGAGCAGGCCAGTGTGTAGGGTGAGGCAGTTCTGTAAAGGAGCTCGACAGAGTAACAGAGCTGAGAGTGGAGTGAGGGCGGGAAGCAGCGTCCTGGCAGGCAGCCCGCACCTGTGGGTGGCACAGCAGGAATGGATCTGCCCCCAGCTGAGATCTGGGCTGAGGCTGGGCTCGAATCCTCGCTTAGGGGCATGACCGGCTGAGGAGTGAGGCCAGGGAAGACACCAGAGGAGCTGGAGAGAAGAAAATCAGCAGGGAGACTGGAGGTGCCCCCAGGATCACCGCAGACCATGGGCCCGTCAAATGCCTGAGGTCTTGCATGAAGTGCTCCTCTTTCCTGCTGGCTTAATGGAAGCAAATATGAAAAATAGAAGTATTGATGGAAAAACAAACACATTTTCAGCAGATAGGGGAAAAGTACAATCAGATGAAAAGAGAAAAAATGGCATTAAGGACGTCAACAGACTATCCAAACAATAGTGACTATTGAAAGATCTACTTCCAGAAAATGTCATTGTTCTGAAGACTCATTCTAGGCAGTGACAAATTTCTATTTGGTGATAGGTAATTCTTTTCTCTCATAGGTAAACCATTTACTCTGATGCTATTGTTGTGAGAGGAATATCACTTTTCAGTCAGCTGATGCTTCATTTTGTGAAATCTTACAGTGTTTATTATGTCAATTATTATGCAAGCCAATCCTCCCTTTTCCTATGTACCAGATCAAGTTCAAACCAAATCACCAAATTCAGATAGAAATGTGAAGCTCACTTTAAAAATGAGGGCAAATGGATGCTATTTAATTAGATTAAAGTACTATTTATTTTTTTCCATAAAGTTTTAGTTTATGTACTTAGACTTAGTTTATAAATCTGATATTACATATCATATAATATAAGCTGTGTTCTACATAGACTAATTTTATTGTATTATTAGCACAACCTCTTAATTTTAAATTAAGCAATGTCGATCATTTATCAGGCCTCCTTTATGTTCTAGCATGAGCAATTACTAGTAAGTTATATAATAATTTAGGGCAGATCTTGCAGGGGAAGTAAGTTCTGTTAAGGTGTGGGAAATTCCAGAAGATGCATTAACTCTTTAGAGCATCTAACTCAGTAGCTCCGAAGAAAAGTTTAGGAAACTTTTGAACAAAACTTGACACATTGCCAGTCACCTCTCTTTCGACTTCTACAGTAGCTGCTCTTAACAGACTTCTTAACCTTCTTCTCATTTTTCTCTTTCATTTTCTTTTCATTCTCAATCTTCTCTTCATTTTTCTCTCTCTTTTGTCAACTCATAGCATTCTTTTATGTTTCCAAATCAAAATACTGCTGAACCCTAATTTAGAATTATAGTGCCTGTTGTGCCCAATCTCTTCCCAGGGGGTAACTGAATGAATTTGGATACTTTTACAATCAACTAGTATTTTTTTAATGATCAAATTCAAATTTTACTTCCTAAAATCTGCTTTCTGTACCAGAATTGGTACCGTCGTGGCAATCTTTAGAGAAAGTACGCATTAATTGACCACGGTTATAGTCTTAGATGAGTTTCTTCAGTCACGAGACTAGGCTTTTAGAAATTAGTGGATGTTGGGTGTTGTTTTTTCTCTCTGCAGATGCACCCCAAGATACCCCAAGTAGACACGTACTAAGTCAGGTGTTAGTAGCCTCTTCTTTCCCAAATAAAGTTTCTGAAACAGAGGAAAGGCTGTTTTTATTTTTTTCATCCTATTGCCCTCCCCCAAAAATATTTCCTTGATGAAATAATTACTTACTTACAACCTGCCCCCCAAGTTGCATTACTTTGTAATCTTGCCCTGTTTACTAGCGAGGGCAAGTCTTCCATCACAGGTCTTCCTGACTACATCCCCGCCCAGGGGTTTGGAAGACAACTGACTGTACATGGTAGGCTGTTTTCCTTATGCCTGTTTTATTTCTTTAAATGGATTGGTTCTCCTTTGAGGTGGGCTACACTATATTTCTGACTGACAAGGACAAAATAATTTAGTTTTGATTAATGGAAATAGCTCTGAGAACAACAACCATAATAAAAGTGGTTTAGAATTTGAACTCTTCATTCAAAGCAAGTGGTAAATTTATATGGAACTATCTCAGATGACCAACAATTTAGAGATGCGACCTTGCTGTTTGATAAAACAGTCTATTAAGGATTAATTAAAAAATGAAGCAAGTTGTAGGGAAGAGTCAGCAGCAGGCAATCTCTATTTTTGCCGGGACTTAGCTACACCACTGGTTCTCATTTGGAAGACATTTTACTCCCCAGGGAATATTGGGCAATATCTGGAGGCATTTTTGGTCTCAATTAGGGAATGGTGCTCCTGTATCTAGTTGGTAGAGGACATGCATGTTACCAAGCACCCTTCTATGTGCAGGACAGGCCCCCACCAGGGAGAATTATCTGGCCCCTGAAAGGTCAATGGTGCTTCTGTTGAGAAACTCTGATTTGTACCAACACCTAGATCTAGTTACCAGGTGTCTCTTATTAATGGTCTTAAACAGAGGCCCTCTAAAGGCTTTGGTTATTGGAACTCTTAGAAATCTTGATGATTATAAAACTACCTCTAGGTCTGGAGTTCTTGACAAAGAGGTTCCTGGGCTCTCCTGGAAGCTCTTATAAACCCAACTATGAGGATCCTGGTTGAGCCTCTCGGATACACCTATAACTTATTTTTAATCATCTGAGCTAAAGCTCCAATAGGTGTCCAGGCTGACTGTCTTCCCATAGCAGTTTGGGGCAATTCCAGACCTGACACCCCCAGACACCCCGAATTGTGAGGTTGTGCTGTAGGTACTCACCATGAAATTAACAGAAATATCAACCAAAATTAACTTAAGGCAGCTATCTGTGTGACATTTGTGCAAGTTTGGTATTGTTTGGAGTCACTGACTTAATCAGCACAGTTTCCAAATAATGGAGACATTCACCACCCCTCAGTCTTGCCCTCTCTTGCTAGGGGTGGAATTCTTATTGTTCTTTGGTGGTGCCATGTGTGCTGTGCTTGTGGCCCACCTTCACCTGAGCTGCGTTGTGTCAAAATCACGTGAGCTGAGGGAAAAGCATCTTCATCTCATTCACCTGTGCATGGCAGGCAGGCACAGACCTTTGTCAATGAAATAGAAATTTTTTTTTTTTATCCCTGGGTTACTTCTAATCACAAAGGTTCCAGATTTAAGAGGCTTACATGGCACTGAAGTTTGTGTTGTTTCTAAGGCTTTCACCTCCATCCCACACAGCCCTTCAAATCTGGGTTCTGCGTCCATGGTTTTAATGAACCACAGATTGAAATTATTTAGAAAAGAAACAAAAAATAAGACTATCACAATAAAAAATGAATACAAATAAAAGGGCACAATATAACAACTTCTTACACAGCACTTACATTGATTAAGCATTCTTGACATGGAAAGTCTGTAGGAGGATGTGCATAGGTTATATGCAAATATAATGCCATTTATTTAAGAGACTTTACAGGTTTTGGTATCCAGAGGGGGTTCTGGAACCGATCTCCCTTAGATACTGCAGGACGACTGTAGTTCAAGAAATCCTCACTCTGAGGTGGTGCCTGTGGCTCAAGGGAGTGGGGTGCTGGCCCCATATGCCAGAGGTGGCAGCCCCTGCCAAAAACTGCAAAAATAAGAAATCCTCACTCTATTAAGTATCATTCTTACAACCCCCATTTTACTGATGAGGCAACTAAAGCTCAGCAAAGTTATACAACAGTTAAGTGGCAGCATCAAACATAAATACTATATTTTCCTGGTGAAACTAGTGAATTTCCTACTGTAGCCGAGCTAGACCTTACCTTGGTGATGTCAGCCATGCCAGTTAGGGTGTGTTAACCCTTCGGGTGTGCCTGCTTTAGTTCTGCATTGGACAAGCGGCTCATCTTTTCTATTTGTTTGCAAAATGTACATAATGCCTTTCCCTGCTCTTTGCTTTCTTAATGTGGTCCAGACTGATTGAATTAGCGTCTAGGATATTCAGGTGTCTGGGGTCAGTAATTCGTTGTGACTGGGCCAGTGTGGCATTATGTTGACAATTAGTTTTATCCATTTGTGAGTCATAGCCTGTGGAGGCTGAAAAGCAGAGGAACAAAGAAAATGAGTGTTATGGATTAATACATTTCATTTCAAATTTATCAGTGATACTTAGATAATGGTGTACTTTTTCTAGTAAGGGAAATTGTTTGGAGATGAAGTGAGGATTGCTGGGGCAGGTTTAGTGACATTTGGGGGACAGGAAGAGAAAGGCGTGGCATCCCGTCTCCACTGAAGTGGCAGGGCTATTGGGTCACCACCAGTCCGTAGGGTGCCCCGGAGTGAATTTGCAGGCTCCTCCGTGGGTGCAGAAATCAACCAGTAGAAAAATCACAAGTTCAACTTGACCACTGGCATCTGCACTGGAGTTTAGCCCCTCTCAGTGTGGCCCTTAGTCCTTTCTGCGGTGCATAAACTATTCACTGTCTGCAGCAGTCCTGAAGACTAAAGAAATAGTGTTTGCTTGTGAAATCCTGTCTCCTGACATTTTAAAAGATTGATTCTGGAAGTAAGTAAGACAAAACCCAACAAGCCAACAGAGAAGGGTCTTGAGTAGCCAACAAAACTTTCACGAAGTCTAAATACTTCAAGTGCCATAAATGCCCACAGACCCTTCCTCAGAGCCTGCTGACCGAGAGTGACGACAGCTGACCGATGGATTGCACAGGAGGAGACAAAGTGATATTCAGACACCCAAGCAACAAGACCTCGTGCCTCTGTCCCCAAAGTCCCCAAGGGCAAAGCTACTATGCCAATGAGTAATGACTCTATATAGCACTCATGTTTATAGTGACAACCCTAAAGTAATAAAAATACTTGATAATGTTTAGAAAAATGACTGCAATTTTTAAATGTTGAAATTTATAGAAGAAAGTCCTCATTATTCAGAAAATTCATTTATGTAAGTTTAATTTCTCAATGAGATTAGCTAAACGAAGAATTGTAGGAAAAGTACTATAAACATATTTTGTTATAAAGTATATAAATAAAGGAATAACACTGTCTAGCTTATTCTTTAGAATGAATCATTAAATAATTAAGTTCATCAAAATATGTTTTAGGAAGTAGAGATTGAATATTATGCCAGATGTCTAGAATGATGTTTTCAAAACTCTATCCAATTAAATTATAGGATATTAACAGCATTCACTGAAATCAATATTCCTTGGTAAATAAATTTGGGACATAATTAGGATTAACAAAAAAATAACAGGCTTCTTTAATGCAGGGTTTCTCAGGGTTTTTAATATGTCCAGATCCACTGTGGCTCCCCAGGAGGGGACTATAACATGCAACACCCGCCACATTTATGTATAAACTCACGATTAAAACCTGACCCCATCCTTTTATGTATTACTGCAGTGATCTCCTTTTCCACGGGCAGAGACTTGCATGAGTTCATGATAGTTGATCACTCTCAGATGATTAAATTCCTCTTGCTATAAAAATAAAACTTAATTTAGAAAACATGAACATAATATGCTTTGCAATAATTAAAATTCTAAGTAAATACATTAACTAGATCTTGGACTTCCCCAGAGGTCAGAGGTGGTTCAGATAGGAAGCCTGTGTCCCAGGGAAGAGGTAGCTGCTCCCTCCTTGCCCACCCTCTCCCTCTGGTACCTGCCATGGGGCTTCTTGACAAGATGGGGTATAGGTAAGAGTGTAGGCAGGACATCTGTGACCCTGTTCTTTTGCTTTCTCTATTGTGGTCAATATTAAAGCTCACTCCTGCCACGGTGGTGCTTTCAGAGGCTTCATCTCCAACAGTTCCATTGGCGGGAAGACAGACATCTTTATACCCCAAGGGGGGAGCTCCTCTCAAGCTCTGCGCCATGATGCCTCCTGCCTTGTTCTGAGTCCAGGTCTCCTCTTTTGCCATCTGTGAAAGAGCTTCCAGGACCATTTTCTTCCTAAATTCTTTTTAGAAGTGGAGGACAGATTGGGGGCACTCCTTCTTACATATCTGATGACCACTAGGTGGGCAACTTGGTTGAAATAGACACAGATGAAGTCCTGTTTCAACATCCGATGTTATTTATTGTAACACAGAAGATTCCCCTACTACCTCCCCTCCCCCCCACACACACATGCACATCCACCATGTCCATTCTTGGTACTGTGCTGTGATTTTCTGAACTGTTGTTGTTTTTCACACTTAGCCTCTATTTCTTTCTTTTTTTTTTGTTTTGAGACAAGAGTCTCACTTTGTCACCCTGGGCAGAGTGCACAGAATCATAGTAACCTCAAATTCTTGGGCTCAAGTGAGCCTCTTGCCTCAGACTCCCAAGTAGCTGAGACTATAGGCACCTGTCACAAGGCCCTTGCTCTTGCTCAGGCTGGTCTCAAACTCCAGAGTTGAGACTAGCCACCTGCCTCGGCCTCCCTGCTCTTATTGGAATCTTGAATATCTCATGGTATACACATATGCACTATGAACTTCCATGAAATGCCTGTCTGCAGCCTCTCCTCATTTTATTTTAGTTGGTAAAGAAATATACATTAGGGCGGCACCTGTGGCTCAAAGGAGTAGGGTACCAGGCCCATATGCCAGAGGCGGCGGGTTCAAACACAGCCCCTGCCAAAAACAGCAAAAAAAAAAAAAAAAAGAAATATACATTGAAAGTCTGAAGGATAGGGACAGTATTTTCTACCTTTTCCATATATCCAGAATGCTAAATATATGAACCATACCTTGCACATGGAGTAATACTAATGTAATATTGATTCATAGAAATATGATAGAGCCACTTATAATAAATTGTCTAACAAACCTAGATATGAAATTTGCTTATTTTTCTGCATGAATAAAAATGAGTGTGTTTCTCTCTCGGTGGCAACTATCTCTTTGAAGTGCTTTTGCATGTGTGGGTAAGACTCCTGGGTTTGTTCTTACACTTTCAAACCAATTCACCTTGATTTCAAAAGTTGGCAAAGATAGATACGATTTTATAACCCTGTTTGCTTTCCTTTGTTAATTCAACATTGGAAGGCTAATTGGTGACATTATCATGACTGCTAAGGTAGTGTAACAACTTCAACATGGATGGTTGTTTGCTATATCAACTCTCATATTTAGTGTTATCATTATTAAATTTATTGAAAGTGTATGTAGCAAACATGTAGTTTAGAGGTTAAGGAGAGATGAATTCTGGAAGGAATCTTATCAGATACTTTGGTTAAGTTACTTGAACTTTCTATGTTTCGTTTAAGACAAAGGAAAATGATATTATTCACCTATCGCATCATTGCATAATTTAAATAAATCCTTCATTTAAAAACAAAGGACAAAACAAAATATTTTGATGTTTTATGTGCTATACTCAATTGCAGGTAAAATTTGTCAAGTGGAAAAATGAAGGGATACATTCTTAATTGATTATAAGTCGCTAAGTTTTTTTTGAACTATACTTTTAAAATTGTATGCAATGGATCTGTCTTGCACATGTTTCTTCCTGAATATTAAACAAAAATTAAATTTTTAGATATCAAATGACATTTTAAGTACATAACTCCATTTTTATATTTGTTTTGAGTGTGATCGTGGTCCTTAATGCATGCGACTATGCTTATGAAATGAGGTAATGCTGTCAGGCTTTCATTTAGTCCAATGTGTTTAGTAAGAGTTAGCTGTTACCATGTTCTTTTTTTTTTTTTTTTTTTTGAGACAGAAACTCAAGCAGTCACCCTGGATAGATTGCTTTGGCATTGCAGCTCACAGCAACCTCCAATTCCTGGGCTCAAGCGAGTCTCCTGCCTCCGCCTCCCAAGTAGCTGGGACTACAGGCGCCCGCCACAACGCCCGGCCACTTTTTGGTTGCAGCTGTCATTGTTGTTTGGCGGGCCCGGGGGCTGGATTCGAACCCGCCAGCTTAGGTGTACGTGGCTGGCGCCTTAGCTCGTTGAGCCACAGGCGCCGAGCCTACCATGTTCTTAATATAAAGTTACTTCTCATATAGTGTTTATAGGAATAAAAAGCTAGAAGAAATTATATCAAAATATTGATGATAGTTGAATTGAATATAAAATTATATCAAAATATTGATGATAGTTGAATATCCAAAATATTGATGATAGTAGATGATGTATAATTTTTTTCTGCTTCTATTTTTCTAAGCAAGGTGCGATTTCTATATTTATTTATTTTTATTCAATCCTAACTGTATATATTAATGCATATGCATTTGATTAGCTGACTGTTTCATTTAGAAACCTATCTATTGGAAACCTCCTATGCCAGGCACTTTGCTGGACCCCCTATATTAATAAGTCATCCAAATATGAATAAGGCAACATGGTCCTTATCTGGTAAAACTTAGCCTATGTTTTGTTAAGATGCACCATAAATACTTTAAAGAAATCTCCAGTAATCATTTTCTAAATAACAAGATTCTAACAGAAGTGTTTTTTATTTACATACCGCTATCAGCTTGGTCAGGCACCCCTGCATTTCTCTTCTGGGTCTGAATTCTTAATTTTTACAGTAACCCTTGCCTAGAGGTTGTTCAAGTGTCTTTCCTGTTTATAGATGTGAGTTTGTAAATGAAGGTACATTTAGCTACAATTTCCCATTTTCACCATTTGTCATGACTTTAGCACAAATTTAGGGACACCTTGTGTACATTTAAGGAAGATTTTATTTTCATTTAAAGTGCTATGCTTATCACTTCTTGGCCTTTTGGCCAAGATCAAGTGTGAAGTGCTATGCTTTTTTTTTTTCTTTTAAGCTCACACAGTTGTGCATGTGAATTGTCACAGAGTGGAGCCCTAGAAAGCCAGAGAGGATATGGTTGCTGCCTGGAAGCCATTGCACCCTGTCTCTGCACCAGGGATGAGGTTTCTACCTCACATCCAACTTGAAAGTTACACTTTTCAACCAAAGAACTCAGGATCAGATACAGAACTCCAAAATGCAAAAGAATTGAGACCCAGTACAGATACACCACTCTCTATAAATTCCAAAAAGAAGAAAACAAAACAAAACAATGCTGGTGTGCTGAGTACCAGTTTAGATTTTACAGTAGATATGGAGGATGCAAACCTCCTCAGTAGTGCTCTTGTTAAACACTTAGAATTTATGGGACACTCTAAAGCAAGAACAAGTAAAGAATTTTCACTTCATACAGTGATGAGGGGTTTCTACCGAGGGGAAGTAAACAGAAGGGTGAGGAATGAGGATAATACAAGGTGCTGGAGAGCATTGGTGGAGTCTAGACAACCTCAAATGATGAACCTTAGTGGGACTTGAAAGGGTGCTCACCACTGTATTGCCATGTGTTTTTAGTAGTGGTTTGGTGAGAGCAACGGCTCTTTATATCTGTTGCGTATAAATATGTTAATTCATTAAAGGATTGTTGCAGCAGCTGGCAGTGCAGTCACAGCAGCTACCCTCTTCTGCCTACCTCCTGCTTGCCAGTTGCCAGGCTAAACACCTATTATAGCATTGTGTTCTGGATTGTTATATTCTCATCTTTTATATACACCCACATATATTAAGAATCAGAAAAATTAGAGAACATGCCCCACATCACACAGGTACTGGTTGTGAGATCCGGAATTAAAACCATGGTCTGCCTGCTTCCTTTCCATTTGACCACACTTTTTATCACACTGACACCGTTAACTTATTTTTTTTTGTTTGTTTTGTTTTGCAATAATTTAATAATTGAAAGTTGATCTCTTTCTTCCTGTTAACTGTTTTAGTTAAATAATTTTTTTTTTTTTGAGACAGAGTTTCACTATTTCACCCTCAGTAGAGTGCTGTGACATCACAGCTCACAGCAACCTCCAACTCTGGGGCTTAAGTGATTCTCTTGCCTCAGCCTCCCAAGTAGCTATGACTTCAGGCACCTGCCGCAACACCTGGATTTTTTTTTTGTTGTAGTTGTCATTGTTGTTTGGCATGCCCGGGCTGGGTTCGAACCTGCCAGTGTATGTATACCCTCTCGTGTATGTGTTGGTGCTCTAGCCACTGAGCTACAGGTGCTGAGCCTTAGTTAAATAATTCAAAATGTCAAGCGTTGACATTTCTTTATCACCAATAACTTAGCTTTATAAAATGAGACAATCTATTTGGGACATTAATTTTTTCTTTTTTTTATTTTATTTACAAGGAATCACCTTCAAATGGAATTACCACTGAGAAAGATAGCATGCTAAAAAGCAGAATTTGATTGAAAAGATTGATTCCCTTTGTCCTTGTTATGATAAAGGCTAAGCTGCCATGACAAAAAGACCTAAGAAGACAAGACAGTCAGGAGATAGAAATTTATTTTTTCTTTTATAGTCCAACCAATTTAGTCTGACAGGTTAGTTCTGCTTTGTGATACCATTCAGAGACCCAGGTTCTTTGCATATTGTTGCTCTATTATCCTCTGGGGCAGTGTTTTTCAACCTTTGTTTTTTTTTTTTTTTTAATCTGACAGCACACTTGCGCCTATTAGTAAATTTCTGTGGCACACTTAAATTATGCTGATCAGAAAAAGAAAAGCAAAAAAAAAAAAAGAGAATATACTTACTGTGATTTGAACTTGTTTGAAAAAATACTTTAATTAATGATCCTTAAAAATTGTAGTGGCGCACCTAAGATCCCATAGCATACCAGTGTGCTGTGGCATATTGGTTGAAAATCACTGTTCTAGGCCTTGTCTTTAGCTTTGTGGCTATTTATAGATAGTCATTATTTTATCCCTATTTTGGCTTCTGGGGAAATAAGAAAGGAAGATGGTGGAATGCATGACCAAGGTTTTATGGCCAAGATGTGGGAGTAGCATACATTATTTTTATTCACATACACTGGCAGAAACCTAGTTGCATGACTATGTCTAACAGCAAAGGAGGCTGAGAAATTTAGTCTCTACCTCTACAGCCAGGTGCCTAGGACAAAAGCAGAGAATTGCTTTTGTAGGGAAGTTGGCACTCTGTCACATACTAGAAGGAGTAGTACTCTAAAAGGACAAGATGGATTGAATAAATGAATTTTCAAGCAAAATACTAGGAAAAGTACAAAGATTAAATATGTTAAGAGAGTATACCCAGAGGAGGTAATACATGCACGATGGTTTGCGTGTGTCTTCCAAAATATATGTGTCAGAAATTTAATCTGCCATGCAACATTTGGGTGGTGGTACCTAATGAGAGGCAATTAGGCCATGAGGGCTCTGTTCTCATGAATGGATTAGTGACACTGCTGTTGGAATAAGTTCATTGTCTTGGGAGTGAGTTCTTTATAAAAGAATGAATTTCTCTCAATCTCTCTCTCCTCTTTGCCCTTCTACCTTCTGTCATAAGATGATGCAGCAAGAAGGCCCTTTCCAGATGCTGGACCTCATCTTGGATTTCCCAGCCTCCAGAGCTATGAGCCAATAAATTTTTATTCATTATAAATTTGCCAGTCTCAGGGATTTTGTTATAGCAGCACAAATGGTCTAAGACATTTGGGATTGCCACGTCTTGGCTTTTCCTGCCTGTCAGATTCTTTTTGTCATAATTGTTAAGTGTAACTTAAATGTAATATTTTCTCTGTTGCCTAAAGAATATGGGAGAAAGAGGTAGCTAGGACTTTCATGAACTAATAATTTCTTTGTGCAGGTTACAAAACTTTTACATGTATTTTATTTTATTTTACCCTCCCAACTAAGTTATTCTGGTGATGCTCATTGCATGAATGCTTTATGCTTGAAATTCAGGGCAGTGAGTGAAGGAGCAGGGGTTTAGTTTCCATAATCAAATTCGGCTGCACCTTTGGTAACCTTCACTTTGGAGTCTTAGAGCCTGAAGAGAACATCTAGTTTATTTTTCATTTTCAGGTTGGCAAGAACAAAGATTCTTTACCTCTTAAATACAAAGCCAACAGAACTTGCATGGCTTGTAGAAAATCATTTCCTAACTAAAAATAAGACTTCCTGGCAGGAGCTATTTGCTGGATCAGAGCTTTAGGGTTTCTCATTGGCAAAACCTTGTCTCCAGCGGTTTGCCTCTTCTCATTGTACTCTAAACAACACTTTCCTTCTTCATTAAGTGGATGGTTCTGTAGATAATGGGAGGACAGGTTGGCTGCTACTCATGAAAGAGATTTTTTTAATAATGGCAAAAAATAAACTTATCTCAATGTTCAAGTTCTTGAGCTGAAATTAGCAAAGCAGGTGGATAGATCATATTTTTTCCCTATAGTATAACTCCAGGGGGATTCTGAGCTATCTTTGTTAGTTGTCCCAGTTCCTTTTGACTGATACTCAACAAAGAAATCTGCATCTTTGAAACTCTATTGTTGTTTCTTCTGAAGAGTCTTTTTGGGCCTGGGAAAGAACAGGGCTGCTGAGTCTGTTTTCACAGGTTGCGGGGGGGAATTTCAGAGCCACCTGGGCAAGGAGGATATCAAGTGACCCCAGTCCTTTCTTGTTTACTAGGGGAAAGTGAGACGCAATTTGGAATTAGACTTCCTTTTTGTGCGGGTCAGTTCACACCCAGAGACAGTCTGTCCTCTCTGTGCAAAGGAAAAATAACCAGGACTTGGATTGCTGCTAAGAAAACCTTCTAGCCAGGATGTTCAGGAGTGCTCCTTCCTCTATAACCATCAAACCACCTACTGTTTATTATCAATCTGGTAGGGAGCATAGACTCTAATTCTTTTAATTTATATTTTCCTGATTACTGGTAAGATTGAACAACATTACTCATGTTTATGAGACTTTTGCATTTTTTTCCCTGAGCTTTCTTTTTAGAGCCTTTGCCTATTTTTATATTGGCTTGTTTCCTTTTCTCTCAATGAGTTGTAAAAGCACTTTTCATGTTACAGGCCTTAAGTGTTTTTCTAACATGTATATTTTGATAATATTTCCCCTAACAAGAGAGTAAAAACTACTCTCTCTAATTGGTTCTCCTAATTTTGATTTTTCTCATTCATGTGTACATCCTCATTCTTTCTGGAATTTACATACACTATTCTGTGGAGAGTATTTTATCTTCTCTGCCCTAGAGTCATTTCTCCCAGCAATCCTTCTAGAGTGGTTCATAGTTGGGGAGAACTGGGAATGTGGTCTGGACTTAAAAGTTGTGCATTTGCCAAATGCTACTGTGTTAAAGAAGGAGACTAGAAGACAGATGTAGTATGAAAGAGAAAATTTGTCTCTTATTTCTCAAGATGCAAGTATCAATTCTCAAACAAAAATTTTGGTTGGGCAATGTCACAGGAGCGGCAGGAAGGGAAGGTATGCTTTGCAGAATGCAGATAAATCTTTATTACATAATGTGTGAGCTGGAGAACACGTTATTTTACAGAGCAGGGGGTAGCAGGGATAGCAGAATGCCTGCATTTGGTTGGCCATATGCTTTATATTCTGTCTCAAAGTAAGATCACTATACATAGAGATATTTTATCTGTACCCTCTAAACTTCTGTTCGTAATCTTGCTGAGAGCTATGCATGTTATCTCTAAGAAGGTTTTTCTCCCTATGGTGCAGATAAAAAGCATAATAATCCAGGTGCAAGGAGACAGCCAGCATTGGTGGCAATATCCTTGATACAGGCAGGAAATACATTGTGTTAGAGTTTCCACTGTAAAACAGCACATCTTGGAAGTGTACGTTTTAAAGAAAGAATCTTTTTCATATCAGAATAAAATATAGCCTTTTTATTCACTTTGTAAAATTATATTCTAGATGTTTCAATTCTAATTACATACTTTTGGATGATTTTCCTGCTTGCATTGACATTTTTTAAATGATGTATTTTCTTAAACTTTGTTTTGAAGGAAGGGACTTCCTGGTCCTCCTTTTGGAAGGTAGCCTATTCTAGTAAGTGAATCAAAAATAATTAAGAAAGTGTCAGAAGGATTGCAGAAATCAGTAAACCCGTGTCCATATTTTCTTGGTCATTTAGTGGCCCCATATATTTGCAGCAGTTCCAGAGGTCAAAGGGACCATTTTGGGTTGGGGTCCTTAGTTCATAACTTCATCTATTTTTCTTCTCAACTTGGCAGTTGATAGCTGTGTTAGTCAGATGTGCAGCTCATGCTGTGAGTGCATATGCCTCATTTAACAGTTTAGCCAACCTCATTCAAACCCTAAAGCAGGCAACTGGTCACAGTCTTCCATAAGCCTTGTTATTCAATGTGATCCTTGAGCCAGAAGCGCAGGCATTCCTGGGAGCTTGCTAGGAATGCTCCACCCCAGACGTAGTGAGTCAGAATCTGTGTGTGTGTGTTACAAAATTAATGTTTGGGAAACATTGTTCTGGCCACGGGAGACCAAATTTAACTTGGATTTTAACTTCTATTCTCTTTAGCTCATCTCGTAAATAGTAGATAGGTATTTCTTTGAACAGAAACCAACCAGCCCAACAAAACAAACTCCCCTAAAAGATTGGCCACAGTATGATGAAAGGGAAAAATCTGTAAAGTAACCAAGCAATAGAAATTTGTATAATGCAATTTCTACTTTAGGGCTTTGGAGTCTGGCAGAACTGGGCTGGGATCTTGGGTTTGTGATTTAGCAGTTTTGTTAAGCAGTTTACTTAAGGCACATTTCCACCTCAGCTGTTGTGACTCTCCGTTCCAGAGTCTTTAGATGCCACCATGCTTTCTTGTGTCAAAGTTCCTGGGTGTGCAAAATTATATTCACCCTGCTATTTCTTTCAGTAACTTGCATTTGATTCTATGTACTATAGCCTTTCTAAGAGCAGACATATAAATTAGACATATAAGTTACATAAATAAGCTAGAGGTAAAGAAAATTAGGAGAAATCCTTATAAAACAGTTATTAGGTTATTTTTTAATAGTTTAATAGTATTAATAAATCTTAAACTAATTACATTAATAAGTCTCTAGCTAATTTGCTCTAAAAATGAATCAATGACTCTGGCTGCCGGCCACAGCACCATCTATATGTCAAATGTGTTTTCTTGGCTCTAACAACATGGGAATACTTCTGGTGAAGATACGGGGGTCTGACCACTGACAATTTTGAATACGTTTGTTATTTTCAAGTATGTTCATAAATAGGTCTTAAAGGAAGGTAAAGGGAAGTTCAGCCTCTCTCTGAACTATTATCTGTTTGAGATGTGAGATATGTAAATGAATTTTAATTGAAAAAGGAATACTGCCTACTATGCTGATGAAGTATGTATCTTTTGTAATTTAGGTTACCATCACAGAAAAGCATATCAGTGTGATAAAAGTGCAGGTAGAAAGGATGTACAAAATAGGCCAGAAGAGGAGGACATTCTTTATACTCCATACACTTTTAATCATCTTTGGAAAAGTACTTGAAACTTGTTGTTTCTTGAGTTATGGCTTTTGTTCTTGATATGCATTAGTCATTGGGTTCACCTTTATCTCATTCTCTTAAAGCTTTTACTTTATATATATATTTTATCTTGGGTTAAGATAAGGATATATATGATTAAGTTACATGATTTGCATATGAAAGATAAAGTCTAAAGTCTGGGTTGTAGTTGAGTTAAATCATTTCAAAATAGTTCAGAATGTTTTGACCCTACTTGGTGCAGCCATACAACTTAAACTTCTTATATCCCAGTCATTTTATTTAGTATGCATGTCAATTTATTTAAGAGAAAAATCAAAATCAATGATAAGGAAAATGTTGTCTATTATGCACGTGTCAGGTACACAAATAGTCATTAACTAGGTTTGGGAGGAGTATTCAGATAATAGGTGTGTCTAATACCAGTTTAGTCTGGATGCCAGCACACAGATTTCCTCAATAGATGCGGTCCAAAAATCTGCATATAAATCTATAATTGTATTATAAATCAAATCACTTCTCTATGTCTTACTTTTAAAAGTTGTTTTAGATTTGTTATTTTAGATTTGTACTTACTATTTGTTAATTTTTACAAGATTAATGTTGTCAGGGGTTAGTTTGATGCTATGAAATTTTTTCCTTGAGAGCCTAAAGAGAAATTTTTGAAAGTGTATTTAATTTATGGTTTAGATGATTTAAAAATTCTTGGTAACATTTTACTTTGACTGAACCTGGTTTGAAGCCCTGAAGGCTTCTTTCCGAAGGTCAAAATCTCCTGATGATTTAGAAATCCCGTGTACGTGTTCCTTCTATCAAAATAGAGTTGGCACCAAAATTCTTTTCTAAGATCCTAAAATGAAGACATTCACCACTTCTTGAGGATGCAGAAAGTCCTCTATTCCCACAGACCTATTTTCTTCCAGAGCCTATTCAGAGCTTTTCCTGGGCTGGAGAGGACACATCCAGCCCAGGCCCCTCTCCTGTGCTGGGAACCTCTGGCTGGCCGCGGTTAGTGGCCTGGACGCAGGGAGCCCAACTTACTAATCTTTCAGATGTGCTCAGAGAGACAGCACTCCATCTCTGGAAAGACAATGTGATTGTGGGTAAACAGGTGTGAGCGGGTGCTCTGCCAGGAAGTCTCCTCCTGGTTGGTGACAGTGTCACTAGGCGGAGGAGCAAACAGCGGGAGGGGTGAGCGTCCTGCCCTGCGGTCTTCCCTGGGGACAGTGCCTGGGGGGAGAGGTCAGGCATTGGGACGCCATTCACTGGCCCCAGTGTAGGACTTGTAGCCTTGGCACCCTCTGTGCTTCCCATGCTCCGGGCAACCAGCCCCGTACCGGGGCCTCTCCTGCTCTCTGTCCCTCCCATGGGACGTGTGGGCAGTGGATGTCCTCTGAGAGCTCAGCACTTACCAGCTCAGTCTTCTCTGGTCTTCTCCTGGACTGGGTTAGGGGGGTGCCGGGAATCACCCTGCGTCTGCTCTACCCCCGGGGCGCGGTGACGGGCTCCGAAGCCCAGCTCGGTGTGGACTCGGCACACACCTACTCTATCCCGCCCTGCAAGAAAAGGTTCACCCTCTGTGTCTTTGGTACTTTGCGCTCAGCGCACCTTCTCTGACCTCCGCACATTCCCAACTGTCTTCTGGAGTTTCTTACTTAGAACGTGAGCCGTACCCACCCCCGGCGGAGACGCGTGGTGGGGACTCTGTTACTCCTACAATTCCCCGGCCAGCCACCATCTAGAAACGAGACTGTTCTTTCACAGTCTGGAAAACTGCTTAATCTTGAAGTCCACAGAGCACACTTTGGTGTTTGTCACCATTGCTGCTGTCAGCTTCTTGTATCTTACCTGTGAGAGTCTGGGGTCCACCTGCCACCGGCCAGTGAGAACTGGGGGATTATTACTGCAGGAATCCCTCCTGAGGCTGGTGAAGGGCTTCCCTTCCGAGGAGGCCCATAATTTCAGGCCATTCCTACTTATTCTTCCCTATTCTCATCCTTGATCCAGTGATTCTAAGGTTTTAAAGACAGGAATCCTACCCACTTTTCTCTAAAAAGTATTTTTTATCAGCTAAAAAAATAAGGAATCAAGACATCAGAAAAATAAACAAACATTCTTCGATTATCCTAAATCCCCTTAGGCTATCAATTTGGAGAATTTTTATTATGCAAAATTATATTCCCCTAGGGAAGCTGTTCCCAAATGCTGGTGTGCTCTCAGATCACCTGGGGACCTTGTTAATGGAGAGCTGGGGAAGCCTGGGGCTCTCCACACATAACAAGTTTTCAGGTGACCAGGGCACAGCTGGCCCAGAGACCAAACTTTGAGTGCAAAGACCAACACAAAGAATTTGCAGTCAATTTTATTTGGTTATATTGATAACTGATGGAGATTAGATCTATGAATTATTTGTAATTTTCATTCATTCATTTGTCAAACTTTAATGACATGCTGAAATTTTAATATGATCCACCATGATTAATACATACCATGGGGAAAAAAAAATACATACCATGGGGCAAGATTAAACATTAAAGAAAAGTATAAATAGATCCCTAAATATAATTTGCAAAGTAATAAATGCTGCCAAATGATTTTGTGAGTTTTTGTGTTTTAGAAATTTGCTGGACCTATGAACAATTCCACTTGTGGGTAGAGCAAATTACAAATCAGATGATTTTCAATTGGTACATTGATTTGACCAGACAAGAGAGCTCTTGACCTCGGGGCTCTCCTATTATGGGAGATCATGTATTTTATTTGTGAAACTTAGTTGTAGTTGTGAGTGAAGCAGAATTCATATTCCTCTGATAATAAAATTATTTTGTTTCTCCCATTCACTCTTTTAAAGCCTCACTACCCTACATAGTCTTTGCTATACAGATTTCTCTGTGTATAGGAAGTAAATATAATTTCAGACTCCAGTGTATTATACATAACTCACATCACTGGGGAGATAGTAAACATTTAAGTTTTATGAGCTCAGATATAACTTTGACTCACCTACATTTAATGCATCTGACATACATATATATGTGTGTATATTAATGAAATATTTATAGAACATGAAAGAATAATTCTGAACTCTTTGAAGATAGTGACATAATATTTAGAAGCTATGGTATATGTACACTATGGAATACTATTCAGCCATTAAAAAAATGGAGACTTTACAGCCTTTGTATTAACCTGGATGGAAGTGGAACACGTTATTCTTAGTAAAGCATCTCAAGAATGGAGAAGCATGAATCCCATGTA
>CAUYON010171917.1:0-19926 GCA_963573935.1 Arctocebus calabarensis
CATATAGTGATTAAGAAAATGCCATGAAGGCTATGTTTAACAGTTCGACCAAAATATTTCAGATTGTATATGAAGTCAGCACATTGTGCCCCATGATTGCACTAATGTACACAATTATGATTTAATAAAATTATAAAAAAATTATAATCTAGGATCTTTCAAAAAAAAAGACAACTGTTTCAAATTCAAAAATGGGTCCTGAGAGAAAAGCAATAATATCAACCATATTTCTTCATCACTCCTTCACGTGCCACCTTCCACAACCTGGTGTTTATTTCCACAATACCACAGAAGGGGTTCTCCTCAAGGTCACCTTGATGACCTCGTCGATAAATCCAAAAGACCTTCTCAGTCCTTCAGGACATCTGTGCATGCTTGTCACCACTTACTTCCTTTGTTTATATACACTTTCTCCCTTAAACACTATTCTTGGATTCCAAAACAACATTCACCTCTTCATTTTTCACTTCTCTAAACGCTCCTTCCTAGATTCTTTTGCAACCTCCTCTTCCTCAGCCTGTCCCTTAAAATTTTCATGTTGTAGTTTTACAGCCTGATTATTCTACAGACCAGCAGCAGTGGCATCATCTGGAAGCCATGGGTCCCACCACAATCCTATATTTTAACAAGATGTGCGGTGACTGCTATGCACATTCAAGTTAGAAAGCAACGGTTTATATATTCAGGCATGGGTCCACTCTTCCTCTCACTGTTCACTCACACTCTCCAACCACCATCCAGTGGCCTATGAACTACGTACGAATGCTCACTTTCAGTCTAGATTTCTCTAGGTGGCAGATCTACACAGCCCTCTACCTCCCGGAAATCTTCATTTGTAAGCCCGATGACAGTAGCAAACACGTAGTGTCCTTAGCGGAGACTCCAACAAACCTGACCCTTATATAGGCATGAAAGTGTTACTCACTAACACTTGCTATCCCCATCCCTCCAGATAAATTAAAAATCACATGAAGTTTACCTCCTAAATCATTTTAATCTCTCCACTTCCCTCCATCTCCACTTGAATGTCCTAATTCAAGCTATTATTTCTCACCTTAATTACTACAACAGCTACTTAACTGATCTCCTTGCCCCATAACTGTCTCTCTTTAATTCATTCCCTATAATGCTATTAAAGTGAATTTAAACATTTAAAATTCAGTCACTTCATTCTTTGTTTGAAATGTTTTAATGCTTTGCTACAGTGCTTAGGGAAAAGCCAATGAATCTCAAGGCCCTGCTTATTTTTCTAACCCAGAACTTTCCAAAATGCCATTTATGAGATTACATTTGGTTCATGACCAGTATTAATAAAAAAGAGTATAATAAGAAGTTCAAAACAACAAAACCAAGAGCAATGTATAATTAAGTATCATTTTAAAAAACGTATGCCTAATTATACATACATGTATACCAGGGTGTAAATTAAAACGTATTCCTTTTTGTGTGAAGCGGTCAACAAGTTTGAAATCCACTGGTCTCGTCTCATCACACTCCACATCTGTGTTCTTACTTTTCAGTTTCTTGAACGTGTTCTGCCTGACTTCCAGTTATGACATATGCTGCTGCCTCCGCCCAAAGATCTTTTCCAAACCCCAAATCCCAAACACACACACACAAAGGTATCTTTCAAGTTTGAGCTTAAGGTTCCTGCTCCTAGAAAATCTAGAAAATCTTTTAATAATACCTTGATCTGAGTCACCTGACAGCCTATTATCTCCTTATACTCATTGTACTGTATCTATAGCCTCCAACATAACACAATCTTTGTAAAGTAGGAACTATATCTATCTTATTAACAAAATGCCTAAGATACTGTCTCAAAAGCTACCCTCAATAGATACTTGTTTAAAAGAATAGTAAGAATGTATCATTAGAATGCATTCATTTGTAAACACAAGGATTACTTTAAAAGCTACAGAAATTCTGACTGGGATGCAAACTTATCAGGCTGAAGGAAGAGTCAGAGGAGCCAAATGAAAAACACACATATTTTAAAAAGATAGAGCAGTACATTTTAGACAGGAGAATGGTATGACTTCATAATAAAGGCAAAAATAAAACATGTTCACAAAGGCTAGCATCACATCACACTGGAAACGTGGGCTCAGAGAGTAGATGTAGGAAAACTTGTTATGTTAAAGCAAGATTGCTATGATTCCCATAAAACATGTTGAGATGCCACTGAAGTGTATTACATGTATTAGAGGCCACAGAAATGACATGACTTCCAATCTCAAGATGTGAGTTCAGGAATGAAATGATCCTTCTGAAAGATCATGAGTATGTGGCTCTGCTAAGGACAAACTTCATGAGCAGAAGCCAGAAGACTAGTTAAGAGGCTATGAACAGTAAACGAAACCATAGCTTCATCTATGGTAACTGCTGTAGAGATAAGTGGTTGGATTTGAGATATATTAACAAGGTAAAGCAGACCAATTTGCTGAAATAAAAGTTAAGAATCAAAGTTAAATTCCACTTGGTCTTGGCAAATGAATAAATGGTAGTGATACTTGCAAAAATGGAGGTATGAGGGTGGGGATGGAAGAATTCCATTCATAATGTCCTCTTCGCAACTGACTATACACCCTTCATGTGGAGATAAGTAACAATGTTTCCTGATTTATTTAACTTTCCACCTGTTTAGATGTCATTTTCCCAGCTAGACTTTAAGGTCCTTGAATATCACATTTCTTTGGATACCCATAACATACATAAAAGCTTGTTTGAAACAAGAATAAAGTTGAAAAAGTTAATTGTGTATGTCCTTTTATTGTGTGCTGTGCATATTTATGACTCAATTATTCTTCTACTTTCAAGATGGCTTAAATATGTTTACCTAGATTTTCAAAATCCAGTTTGTTCAATGAACAATTTTGGACTGTAAAACAAAACGAGTTTGTCTTTTAAAAAGAACGTGGTAAGTTATGAAGAGAAATGATAAAACCCCACAACGCTTTAATGAAAATAACACGGTTAAAAGAAAAAGAACAAAACGTTTAACAGTTAAAAAATAGTAGACAAAATGATTTAAGGACAAATGATTTGAATATCAAAGTGCTTTTAATGAAGTCACCAAAAAGATGTTCAAAGGCCTGTATTAAGAAGCTTCTGTTTAATGCTAAGAATTACTAGACTGGGCCACTCAGAACTTTACTACTTTAAGATACAGATCAAACTGCCAACTACAAGAAGAGAAGAGACTATGCCAAATTATCTCTTTAAGTTTTCTTCCACTTCCAGGACCCTAAGTTTCCTTCTCAAAGAATCAGCTGATCAACAGGAATTACCCCATCCCAACATAAAACAAAACACTTAGGTGTTTCTCCCTTAAACACGAGTCTTGGATTCCAAAACAACACTCACCTCTTCATTTTTATAATTGGGCTTAAAATTTTAACACCAATAATAAAAGTTGGATTGCTTTTCTGCACTACCTACCTTCAAATCAGTGTTTGCGTGCTCCTGCTCCGTGCAAACTTCTCCCTAATGCAGAAGGCAGCTATTTTCAACTTAAAGCAAAGCACGTAAATAAAAAATGGTAATAATTACCCTAGCAGAAAAGACGGTGAGGATGACAGCCCTAATAAACTTAATTTCGGTTGGAACCTTAACTTAGCATTTGTCTGGTCCGCGGTCCTTTCTACACTCAGCCTGCATGACCCCTGCTCGTTTCGGGGAGACGCGCGGGGCCGAGCGGTGCAGGGCGCCGCGGGCAGCTGCAGCATCTCGCGGCTGCACCTGGTCCCCGCCTCACCACGCACGTGTCTCGGCGAAGAAAGAGAAGCAAGGAGAAAGGTAAGAGACGCGGGAAGGGAAAGGAACCCCGCCACGCCTCACCCTTTCCGCTGTGGACTCTCAATTACCTCCTTTCTCTCCGCCTCCTTGTTCTTCTGCCCCTGCTTCTTCGCGTACCACAGGCCGATTTCGCGGCCCTTCAGGTGCCCGGGATGCCGGCCCCTGCCGCCTCGACCACCTGCGCCGCCGCCGCCCCCGGAGCCGCGGCTCCCTCCGTGGCTCCCTCCAGGGCCCCGTTCGTAGTCCTCACTGGAGCTGCGGGGATCCCCATCGCGGCCCCAGTTCCGAGGGTGATCATCGCTCATTGTCCTAGCGGAATACAATCCGGGAGAAACCACAACCGCTAGAAATGGCGTCCGGGCCCGGAAGCGAGTGCACGTCCGCAGAGTCTTTGCTTCCGGCGCGCGGCGCGAGAGGCGGGGCCGTCCGCCTTCACGGGCGGTCGCAGCCGGTGACGTCGCGGGCCGCGCCGGCGGGGCCCCGGGGAGTCCCGGGTGTGAGGGCTGTGGGAACGCGGGTGGGGTGTCCGCCTTTCTACGTCTGGAGGGAGGACGAGCGAAAGGTTCGGAAGTTTTCTTTAACTAGGCCTAGCACGTGGGGAAATGACTTTTGGGTTTTACTTTCTTATTTTTCGTGGTTTACCAAGTGAAAGCCTCCGGAATATGCTTCCTCATTAAGCCCTGGGTAGTAAACGTTGGTTGAAACAAAGCAACCCAGGATCGATGCACTGTCTCAAGTTTCTAAAGAAATGAGATCCTCAGACGTCTTAGAAACAGCGTGACATCTTTCCAATGATGACCGTATAGAAGTATAAAAGTGCGCCAACTGCCGACTGTCATCGTTTACCGCTTTTATCCAACAGCATAACGTAAGCACGTAAAACCCAAAGTCAGTGCAGAACACTTAGGCAACGTCAACAGCGATCGAAGATCCGCGTGCTCATTTGAAGCCACATACTGTTTATTAACAAGACCACTGAGTGTTTTATGCTGGCTAATGCTTGAATAATAAAGTAGATAGGGCCACTGTGTCTTGGATGTTCACCAAGAACTATCCACTTTACTTATTTAAAGGTGCTGGGGAATATTCACTGGACCAAGCATGGCATGAGCTTTCCTTTGCTTAGTGTTGAGGGAAAAATAAAGGCTATCACTGTGTATTGAATTAAGAAAGGACAGTACTATCCGCTTCGAAAGGATCCAGTTTACACCACTGTGACCTAAAAATTATTTTGAGCAGAAGGCATTTGAATTTCTGAACTCTCTTACCTGCCTGAAGCAGAGCCACCTGAAAGAACTCTGAATTGCTCAAGTGTTCTAAATCTCTCCCTGGAAGGGGTAAGAAAGAAAGACGTATCACCAGAGACTAGAAGTCTCTAACACACCTGAACAGAAATTGCCTCAAACTACCATATCTCACATCTGTTTTAAGGACACATTTACCTTTCCTGAAAGTCGTTTGTTTTCCCGTAAGTGCGCTTCTTCCCCTTCCTTACCCTATTAAGATGGTACACGTAAAGGAGTCTCAAATTCTGCTTCTTTGAGTCTCATTTTTCTGTGAACTCCCTTATGTGGTTAAATTCATCTTTTCTCTTTGGAAGCAGGTAACATTTGACATTTTTATTAACCAGCCTCAGATGTCACATAACATCACTTCTGCTGTATTTAACTAGTTGGAATGCTACAGATGCCCATTCAGGTTTAAGGTCAGTTAGGGCCTTACCGTGTTATGGTGATAGACCATAACAAAGCACAATACAGAGAGAGCATGTGAGATGAGAAGCATTGTGCTCTTCTTTGAACTTATTATCTGCATAAATGCCAACTCAGGCCCTCTCCAAACCCATACTGCACCACCATTTTAACAATTTTACTTTCATATCACAGATACTCCCACTGCTGTTCATGCAACAATTAGAATTAGGAAAAGTGACATTAATACCACAAGTAGAATTTATTAAGTGCTTATTATGTACAATGTGAATGGGCACTATTTTGTCTCTATTTTACTAGACTTAGGCCAAAATCTCAAGAAATGGTAGAACTAAAAAGAATGAACCTTCTCTTAGGAAAGAATACCACTGGGCAGTGCCTGTGGCTCAATGAGTAGGGCACTGGTCTCATATACCGAGGGTGGCAGGTTCGAACCCAGCCCCGGCTAAACTGCAACAACAACAACAGGAAAGAATACCACTATTGCTGGTACAGTTCATGTAATCTTAAGAAAATTTTAAAAACCCAAAAGAAACCTAGGTATAAACATTCTTTATGCTTCCTTGATTTATAAATCTTCCATTTTCAATTATTAAAAACTTGTTTATTAATCAGAGATATTTTTAAAATCCTAAATGGACATATTTTCAATCCTGTCCCTTATAACTCTTATTTTTCGGTGGACATTTCACAATTACAACTACAAAGAAGGAAGGTAGGGAAGTCTGCCTTGGAAAAGATGATGTGAAGAAATGGAAATCCCAGGCACTTAGGAAGTACAGCAGGAATGTCTTCTTATTACAGGAGATCATGGGGGATAGTGAGGATGGGGCAGAAGAAAGGGGGACTTCCTTTCCCCACGTCAGCTTTTGCCACATCTCCTGCTTAGAGCTCTGAAAGCAGGCCACGTTTTGAAATGTATTTTTACAAATTTCTGTTTATAGATTCAAGTATATCCAGAGTTTGTGCTAAAGAAAACAATTACTGACCGAATCCTTGCATTCTCTTAGAAATCTAGGAGACTTTACCTTTTCATTATTTTAAATTAATCTGTCTGCCTTTTACCAGTTTTATCTGTTACTACCACTAGCTTCTTTTGGTTCACTTATCTTTGGGGAATCTTTTAGAAGAATCAGGATTTTCTCCTAGTACTCATTCTAAAACTGGTGCCCACTGAGGTCTTTTCAACCAAAAATATTGTAATATTTCAAAAATATGAAATCTTTGCTCTACACAAGTCCGTAAAATGTATTATCGAGCAAGGAAGAGTATATGTCATCATTGTAGTATTGTAGTATGGTTTCTTTACATATCTTAGAATTATGTATGTAAAGCTATGGCTAAGAGGATTTTAAAGGTAGTGAAAATAATAATCCACCTCCTCTCCAGTCTTTATGACATCCACTTCTCTTTTCACTATACACCTGAGACAGTTATACACCAGGAAAGAATACAGCATGTAGTTATTTCAGTTTGAATTCCTATAGAAAACAGATGGCAAATTCACATGAAGATAATTCAAAAAAGTGTATATAAACTGTGTACTCAGGTGCAAGTGTAAAGAGACTATGAGACATTTTCACAAACTGGATTTAGTAGCAACAGAGATGTTACCATCTCTAGGCACAATTGGATGAGGAGAAGGAGCAGATGCCGGCATCCTGAAAGAAAGCTGAATACAGTCAGCTACCCACAGGAGCAGTGACCTTTGTTAAAAGTGCAGATCCACCCCCACAAAGAGTTAGAGAAATAAGTACCCTGACTTCACTCTCCTCCTCATCTCTTGCTGGGAGTCCAAACCCAAAGAGAGGCAGGGAGCATGTGAAGTGTATCAATGTAGTTGGTGCAGTTCAGTCTTTTGAAGCTAAATGTAAGGTGCAGAAGAGTAGGTGGATCTGGAGGAGAAATGTTATCATATCCAACATACGTGGAGGCTCTTGGTTGCTATGAGTTGCAAATATCATGCCTGTAAGAGTTGATCTGAGACAGTGGTTCTCAACCTTCCTAATGCCTCCTAATGCCACAACCCTTTAATACAGTTCCTCATGTTGTGGTGACCCCCAACCATAAAATTATTTTCGTTGCTACTTCATAACTATAATTTTGCTACTGTTACAAATTGTAATATAAATATCTGATATGCAGGGTGTATTTTCATTGTTACAAAGTGGTCGAGACCCACAAGTTGAGAACTGCTGATCTAAGAGATCAATCAGAAATTTTCCCTGATCCTTTATTCCTTATCAAATCAGATATTATCTGCTTCTAACCTCCTATTTGAATCTAATTATCCAACCAGTCAATGTTTCCGGATAACATTGCTTTCTTGGTGATTCAGGTCACTTTATAGATAATCACTGGGAACAGGGGTTTTTCTTACCTTTAGGCCAAGTTTCGGAAGACTGGCAGGCTGGTATTTTTCTTATTACCTTCTTGTAGGGTGAATTCTTAAAGCTCTCTAATCAGAACTTTCTTATCTCACTCAAAAAACTGCAATTTAAATTGTAGTTTATTCTCTAATATATCATTAAAAACCAACACGAGTGACTTTTGTTAGGAACTTTGCAGATATTACATAGTCCTCTTGTCAGTTACAGTAGTATCCTGTGTTTGGGGAAAGATCAGATAGATTTAGTATAACTTGCTTAGTTTATACATGTATGTAGGGTAACAATATAATTTATTGCATCAACTGGGACACCTTTTACAGTGAAAGAGGATTCTATTCTTATACTGGGAAAATAATTATAAAATCGGACCATAGGAGGTAAACCGGATATTTGTATGAACAATTGCCATTTCTGCAGATTCCATCTGTTTCCATAAAAGACAGGAAAAAAGTTGCTTGGTAAAGTCGTAGGGTTTCAGGATTTATATTTAAGACCTTCTTGAGAGTCTTCCACATGTTTTATAACACATTTTCCTTTGGAAACTACATGATCCCATTAAATTGGTAGATTTTCCTAACTCAATTTAAGTGTGCAGTAATATTAAGAAAAAAATATTGTGAAAAAGTGGTAGGAAAAAAATTTTGAATTCATAATTTTTTACCCCAAATTTAAAATTAGTCATGAAAACATAAGGTCGTAAAGCTTTGATCAGCATGTAAATATGTAGTTTTACTACTCTGAATAATCATGGTTTTATCTAAATTCTAATGTTTTTCAACTCTGACATTTCAAAGTTCCTGCCAGTTGTATTTATACTAAGTGGCAGTAGTAAAACTTACTTTTGTGGCTTGTATTTTTCCTTTTTTTTTTTCTAGAAAAATTATCTAGTAGGACTCTGGGTATGTAAAAGCAAAGCCAAGATGCTCCCACGTAACTAAGTATTTCAAGAGATGGTGCCTCCAAGAATCTAAATTACTGTACATAATATGCAAAGGATTGCCTTCAAAGTCATTTTATATTTGGATTTTTGGCTGCGCAATGCCAGCCAGTTACTGGTTATTCTTGGGAGAAATATGTGTTTTTATGTGTGTATAAATTTCTGTGTAGGTGTATACTTTATTTGAAATTAAAATCCCCTGACTGTAGAAAAGACATGTACACATTAACAGTGTAGAACTGTAACGTAGAAGGAACCTATAGCTCTAAACCATGTCTTAGAGAAGAAAGGCCCAACTCACAAGGAAATTCCTTTACCTGCTGCCACTTCTCTCTTCAGCACCACCTTCCAAATCTCATGCAAGTGCATCTCTTTGGCAGGTGCAAAGCTTCAACTTTGCTGGCAGGAGAGACTAGGAAATGAAGTTTTCAGGTTTTAATCTCAGCAATACAGGAAAGAGTTAAGAGACGTCAAGATAACCACATATTGACAGAAATCAGATGTCAGAGGTAATTTTTTCATTCAAGCTGTAGCCTTCATAGATAGGCATTTTAAACGTGTCACTTAAACTTACCAAGGGAATCCTTTTATTTTTGAATCAGAGTACAATTCTATCACCCTTCTACTACCATCACCCTACTCTTAACCAACATCATTGCTAACCCACACTATTAAAACATCCCCCTTACTGGTCTTTATCTGGTCATCTTTGTATCTGTATAGACTTTGCTTCCTCACAACACTTGAGTTTGGAAGTTACATCATGTCACTCCTTTGCTCAGAACCCACCAATGGCGTGTCACTTCATGTAGAATAACTTCACTTCATGTAGTTCCTACGTGATTTGCAAGGCACTAATGACCTTTCTTTCCAGTCTCTTACCTGTTTGTCTTTATCTTCATTTGCATTTTCTCTTTCACTTAAATGCATTCATACTGACCTTGATTCTTTCACAAAATACAAAACGCACGCTCCTACTTCTAGGTTCTGTTTCCTTTGCTGGGACTGTAATTTCCCTAGATAATCACATAGCATGTTTCCTCACTTCATTCAGGTCTTTCTTACCTTATCACTGAAGGCTTTCCTGACTAAATTTATTTTAAAAAGCACTCTTTCCACCTTTGCCCCTTTCTTTTAATTTTACTCCTGAACACTAACTACCTCTGTGCCTTATTTTCTGTCAACATGCTAGTGTCATCATATATGTAGTTAAACATACACACACCCATGCACATATACTTAGCACTAGCACATATATGTCACCATGTAGTAAGGAACTTAACCTATCCAAAGAGAGGTTTGTTTGGCCTTTGTTGTCAGGTTCTGGGGATGTAATCTCTAAGCACATAGGATGTCATGCCTGCTAGGAGTGTCTATTTGTCTGGGGGCTTTGGACTAGACAGAAGTAACAAAGTGATTTTGGGTGGGGGCTTAGGGCCATTCTGCATCAGCTTAACCTCCCCAGGAGCTAAAAACTGAGATGAGTCACGTGAGCAATCAAGCATGCTTTCCTCCATTCCTACCCTAAAGGACCCCCAATAAAGACTCTGAGCACCAAGGTTCAGATGAGCTATCCTGCTTGACAGTACCTGTGCATGTTGTCACACACTGATACCAGGAAAGTAATGGTATTCATGAGTCCATGCCAAGAGTACAGCACAATTTCCAGATTCAGAACTTTTGCTGAATTTTGCTTTATGAACTCTTCCCTGTGCTGATTTTAATCTGTATCCTTTCCCTTCAGTAAACCATAATCATGACCATACAGCTTTTCATGAGTTCTATGAGTCCTTCTGGTGAAGTACTGAAACCAACAGTGGTTTGCGTCCCCCCTCCCACCGCCCAGGAACTTTGAGCTTGTGTCAGGAGTGAGGGCAGTCTGTGTGGACAGTGTCCTCTGACTTCACAGTTGTCTCAAACTCACAGTATGTAATTATACGTTAGTTTTCCTTTGTTTTTGTTCACAGTTACAATCTCAAGTGCCTCAACAGTTTCCGGAATGCAATAGAGATGCATTAAATATTATAATGAAAGTGGCTAAAAAGTAAGAATTTAAGGGAAAATTGATTTCTAAAATCCAATACTATAGATCTGTATCAAGAAAAGCTTCTGCGTAACGCATAACAAAGTCTTTTTTTATTATATTCTAAATAACACTGGATGTTCATTGTCTTCAAAATAAGTTGCCTTTGTCAGTCACAACTCTGAGAAGTCTTAGGGATTTTATGTTACATGTTTATGTTATTAGTGTCCTAAGGATTATGTGTTTGCAGGTTGTAGTAGTCACCACCAGATGGTGATATTTTCATCAAGTAACAAGTAGCTTCTGTCTTCAGTTAAATCAATATAGAAAAAAGTGATAAGCTATACAAAATATAGTATTTATTAATAAGAAAAGATAACTATACAAGGCTAAGATATTTGGATATAGCACAAGATATCTATAAGCATAGTTTCTTTACCAGAAACATACTTTTACAATCAGAATCACTGTAAAGAATAGACTTAAGGAAACTTGTGTAGTTTAACCTTTTCCTCTCTTTAGCAAGAATTTGGAAGAGCCATTCAGATTCAGGCACAGCCCTACTAAATTTTTCTTAGAGGTTTAGATACTGCTGACTTAGATGTTGAAGTTGTCGCAGCCCCTATGGCTCTGGTCTCGATCCCCACAGGAAGGAACCAGGCGTGAGGCGGATTAGAAGTACAAGCTTGCAGGAGGCAGGCTAACTTTGATTGCAGGGTAGTTCCAGCAACCTCCACAGTAGCCTGTTATTGAGACAGTACAAGACAGGTGAGGGGAGTACTAGACAATGACTGCATGTCTAAGGATCACCACGGGCTTGGACTCTTTCTCCGCAAGGAACACCTGTGGACAAATTGCCCGAGGGTCTGCCCACCAGCCCAATTCATCTTGCTCAGAAGTCCTCTGGCTCTTGGTGTCCTGTTCATGAAGCATTATAGGTTAGTAATAAGATACTGATTAGCTGCTCATAGTGTATCTTTGGGCTAAATACCCCTAGTGTGGTTTTAATGCAGCAGAATTTTAAGTGTATCCATTGTATAATTGCTTGAACGCCCAAGGATAATTAAATGGAAAATCCTAATTTTTTTCCCAGTTCCCCAGCCTAGTTTTATGTCCATTGAAAATAAAATAAAATAAAATGAAAGGCAGGAGGGTAAAATGGATATTATGTCTTCACTTCCCATTATTATGCTCTTTTGATTTCCATTATCTTCTTTCCCATTAAAAGTGCTGGGTAGTAACAAAGAATTTTGTTTTATTCAATATTTTATTATCTTTTTCAATTTTACTATGATCTTGTTTCTATCTTGTTCTCAGAAATTGCATTTTAAAGCAGCAAATCATCTTTCTCTTTCAGAAAATTATGCATATAAATTTAAGATATTAAAGCCTATCTTTTCCGAAGCATTTTTAGAATATTCAATTCAATTTTTATTTCATAAAGACACTTTGTAGTATTGATTTACAACATTAGATTGTTCTGCCACTTAGTCATTGTGTTAAAATAGCCATCAATTATGGTGATACAAAGTCTTTTATTATTTATCCTTTTTTAAAGATGGGGTCTTGCTATGTTGCCCAAGGTGGGTCTTGAAGTCCTGGCCTCCATTGATCCTCCCACCTCAGCCTCCCAGTGCAAGTCACTGAGTCCAGCCATAAAGTCTTTTAAAGTAAAATATATTGTAATGAGAATACACTTGAATTTGAATCTATATGGTATTCATTATTTGAAACTTGCTTTACAAACATTGCTGACGACATTACATTTACTTCCTAAATTAAATAACAAAATATTGAGAAATTAAATGAGAGATGGAGAAAGACCATTGAAATTATTTTGAAACTGACTTTTTTTTGTGACACAAAAACAGTCTTATGATGAAACAATCTGAAAACCCATGTCAAATAATTTACAATTCTGACTCAATAAAATGAAATAGGAACCAAAATAAATCATTCTAACATAATTCACTCAATCTATAAATAGATATAAAAGATATGTGAGTGAGGTGGGGGTACACAAAGTCTAAGGCCATGAAAAATGTCAACTCGATAACTTTGGAAATTAAACATTTAACTAATACTTTAATACATGTTTACAGAAAGATTAGAATTAAGCAATTTGAATAAAAAATCGCTTTACAGTTTTTGAAATATACATTACTAATATTCTGACAAGATGATTCTTACATTTTTGCAGTTAATCTTGAAATATATACCTTACAATCATGAAATAAACTAGGTTGAATTGTTTCTTCACTTGTGATAACACATCTTTAGAAAAGAAATAAAAACTGTGCTTGATACAATAATTGAAGTAAATTTTTCTCTTTCAAGAATGGCTAAGAAAGTTTGTTCGATCTACAGCTTCAGAAAAAGATAATAATCCCTACAAACCTTCCTTTGTTTAATCCAGAAGCTTATTTACCCTAGTTGGTTTTACTTCTCAGAACAAAATCTGCCAGTATTTATTCTCAATTCCCACTCAAATTAATGAAACAATGCCAGGATGAAGTGTACAACTACAACTTTTTTCCAATAAGATTTTAGTTAAAGACTACTACTTCCACCCGTAACACACAATGTATTTGTTTTATGGGCCAGTCTTGACACATTGAAAGAATGAAAGGGAAACACTGTTATATTTAAGAGAGAAAGAGAAAACAACAGTCCGTAAACAATTTGTATCTGATATAAATGAAGGAACACACCTATTTATATAGGGATATTCACTTTTCCAAGTTGGAAGCTAAGTTGCCATTTTACAGAATATATTTCCCAGACAGCAGTATAAAGCTAAAGCAGTAATATAATAAGCTTGTTTTGCAAGCTACATTTAGGCAAGCCTCTTTAAATGCGACTAGGCGTTTCACTACATTTCTTTCTTTCCCTGAATGTCTTTTTCCCTTGCAGCAAAGGCCAAAAATATGTGTAGAAACATGTCCATGGGAACAGTATCATATAGTCATTGAGTTTAGACAATTTTCTGCTTACTCAGAGGTTGACAAATATTAGTAAACCAGGCTAGGATTTGATTTAGAAAAGATCTTTTTCTCTCTTTAGAAATCAGTAAAAAACAAAATCTTTTAATTACCACAGTGTGTGATGTTTAGGTTCCACATCAAATGCACTTATGTGTTTGCACTAGTTCCAGCTGTTCCCAGGAAAAAGAATTGACAGTTAAACCAGTAAAGCTCATGTAAACAGGTAAAAGGAACAGGGTGTCACAACAAAGGTCTCAGAGTGCGAAGTGGCCCAGCCTTTTTCTTTAGACCAAATGATCACTAACTGCCTTGCTTTCTTCCTCTCTTTTCCTGTAAGCTTTGTTCAACAGCTGGATTTCCTCCTGGTAGCCGTCCTCTTGACGCTGCCTTTTGCTGTTCTGCCTGTGGGCTTCCACCGTGTCTGGAATGGAGATGTTGAGGTCACCATCGGGATTACTCGCGGGTAAGAAGAGGGAGTAGGAGGCTGTTTCACCCAAATCGCATGAAACGAATCTGTTTTCTTTCCGTGAGTAGCGCAGGGAGGGAGATCTGACTTGCGTGGACGACTGGCTGATGTTACTAATGATTGACACAGTGTCCAAGGCCTCTTCGTTATCACAGATTTCAAGAACCTCCAAGTGTATTTTCACACTGGTGTCCGCGAATGCGGAGGGAGAATCCTCTGAGTCTGGGTCATGGCCCACACTTTTGGATCGGTAGACTTCGATCTTCTTAGAGGCTGGGGTTATTTTTTGCCCGTCTGCGCTTACCTCGTAGGTGGAAAGGGAGAGGGTTTTCCCCGTCGGTGCCTGCAGAGACACAGTCCCCTGGAAGGCGCACAGAGGAATGGCCAGGGCGCCACCGCATCGCTGCGGACAGAAGCACAATTATTCCTAAAAACCAGTTTCTGAGATGGGGACATTCATGTTACTCATCGGAAAGGTAAAGGTTTTGTTTTAGATCCATTTCCCCAGAAACCTTTTACAGATAGGGATTTACATTCTGCTACCAAAGTGCCATAGCTCAGTCAAGCCAGGCGCCTCAGTGGGGCAGTCAGGAGCCTGTCTTTGGAGACGAGGGGCGTGTTTTCACAGTTTAAGGCAAAGTCATGCACTGAGGAGAAGCAGTAGATATTTTCCAAGGGCAGAATTGGTACATACAATTGGTGCATGTTTACAATCTGAGTATTTCTATGTTTTTGTTACATTAAAAAGTTTGTATAGATTGAAAGAAGTGCAGACTGTGTTATCAACGTGTATCTTTTTTTTTTTTTTTTTTGGCTTATTATGTTGTACCCATGCAAGAACGAGATTGTGGTCAGAGCGCCAGCACACGGAGACCTGATGGGTTGGGTCCCGAATTGCCGGGGTGGAGAGCAGGCTGGGCCTAAGGGACTCTCCACCCCGAGGTCGGTTCTCCTGGAGTTTTATAGTCTCTTTCTAGCCAGGGAGGGTTCCCGGGAGCGAAGCAGAATTTTACAAAAGTAGAATTTTGCGCCATTAACGGGAAGGTTTGCAGGGAGGGGAAGGTTGTGTTATTTGTGGGGTTTGGCCGGTTTGCCCACCAAATGTTCAGCAAAACAGGGTGTGGTTTGGTAGGAACTGGCCAAGCGGGATGTGGGTGGTGGTGTAAGTTAGGGAACTGCATAGCTCGTCACCAAATGGAATTACCAACGTGGAGTCAGTCTGGCCTTTTAGGCACTTCAGTTATACCAGAGGGAGTGATAATTTTGAAACGGACTCAAATTAAATATAAAGGATATTTCCAATGTTAGGTTTGAGCATTTTAAAATAAACCAGATTATCACCAGAACTGTGCTACAGTGAGTGGAGAAAGGAAGTGGGCAAAACAATTAGAGAAATAAAAATAGAGAATAAACCATAAATGATATGCAATTTTACCAATAATTAAAAAGGTAAAAAATAGACCTTTGTTGTTTTTCCGATGGCCGTCCATAAAAAAATAAACAAAAATCTCCCATAAAAAATAAAAAGATTGATAACATCTTTAGAATAAATTTTGATTTCGTTTGATTCTATAATAAGAACTACATAGGCTTACCAGTCTTCTTATCTCTGTGAATTAGTGTCACCAAATATCAGAAAGTAGTAATGTTTATTTCAGCACTGTTGTGAGACCTCAAATGAGAAGCATCCTAAAGATCCATATTCAGAAAATAGTTGCATACATTGTAAAGCAGTTACTATGTACTAGAAAATTGCCTTGAACAGAGGAGACAAAGCTATAATTACTGCCCTAGCAAAATAATTTCCACATACCTGCATTGTAAGTTATAAAAGCAACTTGCAAAACATTATGTATGGTGTGATTTCATTTTCTTGTAGAAAAACACACAGCAGAAATCAACCCAGAAAATTGTGCACTTATAGGAATAAAAATAGATACACTGACACGTAAACACACATACATGCTATAGGCATAGGAGAGAGGTTTGAAAGGCTACAGAGTTGTTTTCTCTGGGAATGGATAGTAGCAGGGTATTTCACTTTTAATATTTTATGTTTCTAAATTATGTTATTGTCATTATTATTTTGCTCATGGAAGTTTATTAGGTAGTAGAGGAAGAACAGATTGCAAACTATTACCAGAAAGCCAACCAGTAAGTGTGGGGCTTGCACTGAGCATGTGTTGCCTTTGGTGGTAGTCAGCCTCAGAGTTTGAAATTTGGAGTTGATGCTGCATTTTGGGTTTGTTCTAGAGAGAAAAGAGAGTAGCTGGGTAGAGGGGGCATTGTCTCAAAATTTTGCCCTAATCCTCTGGATGATTATAAGAAGAGTCCCAATTGGGATAAAACTGATATCCCATTCACATTTAAAAAGAGTAGGAAATGGCACTTACATCAGGAAAAATAAAAAATTTAAATTATCTAAAAGCAAAAGCTATTCAAAGAATCCTATGGTTCTAGTCAGACAAAACCTTACAGTACTTTCAAAGTGCCCATTGTCTCTAATATGTCAAAATATCCTCACTATTTTTACTAGAAAAACTATTATAAACATTTGAATCCAACAAACTGTCAACATAAAACTTTACATTCAAATAAGGAAACAATCACAAAAAAGCAAACACTATACAACCCAAGTTGGATTGCAAATCTGCAAATCACTCAAAAAGCTCAGAAACAATTTTAAAAAGACGCTAAAAGAAAATACAGCCTTAAGAGAAAGGTGAACACTAATTATGTTGGGGACCGGGCTCCTTGTTCCCAGAACCCAATTGACCTGGTTCTATGACCCAGCTGAGCTAGAAAGGTCAATGGAGGCTTGGAAGAAATGGAAAGTAAAAGGGAATGGAACAAAAGTGAGTGGAAATCAAAAATAAAACTGGAGCAGTGCAGGCAGTGTGAATAGAGAGCAAAGGTAACCTGCCCAAGTTTCAGTGTAACAAGGAGAATTTTTGTTTAAGAATAAAGGTAAAGTTGGGCAGCGCCTGTGGCTCAGTGAGTAGGGCGCTGGCCCCATATATCAAGGGTGGTGGGTTCAAGCCCAACCCTGGTCAAACTGCAACAAAAAATAGCTGGGTGCTGTGGTGGATGCCTGTAGTCCCAGCTACTCAGGAGGCTGAGGCAAGAGAACCTAAGCCCAAGAGCTGGAGGTTGCTGTGAGCTGTGATGCCACCCACAGCACTCTACTAAGGATGACAAAGTGAGAGACTCTGTCTCTTAAAAAAAAAAAAAAAAAAGAACAAGGGAAAGCTTATAGCACTCCCAGAGAGAATTGGAAGTGGGGCCCTCTTGTGAAAGAAGTGAGAGATGTGGACTGGCCCAGGCAGTGTAGAGGTGTTTCCTACTTTTGAGGAGAAATATCTTTCTCTCCATTTGAAATTTTTTGACACTTTTTTATGGGCCTTTCTGCCCCTCCAGACCTTATTACCTTTCTTTTTGCCTTTTTTTCAATTCTTGGGGATTCATTGAGGGTACAAGAAACCAGGCTTATTACCTTTCTTATTCCCATTGATTATCTCTTTCTATTGGTCATTGGTTACTGAGATTACCTAACATATGTCCCTTTTTGGGTGAGAGCTGCTAAGTGATGAGTGTTCCCATGGGCCCTCCAGACTTTCTTGTTCATTCAGCAGGCCAGAGTTTCCTCCCATGCCCCTTGAAGCCCCTTTCTGTGTCCCTTCTCAAATTATGAGGAGTAGAGGATAATACATGGACAAAAGACTGTTAATACTGCTTTGATTTATCTTCCTATTTGTACTGCGCCCACCCCCCAATTCTTGTCCACCTGTCAACTGTGAATATGACCTTATTTGGAAATAGGTCTTTTGTAGGTATAATCACATTTAATGAGGTCATACTGGATTAGGATGGCCCTAATCCAAAGACTGGTATCTTTACAAGAAAAAGGAAATTTGGGCACAGATCCATGTAGAGGGAAGATGGCCACAGTCAACAACTGGATTTGTGTCTGCACAAGCCAAGAAATACCAAGGACTTCTGGGAACCACCAGAAACTAGGAAGAGGCAAGAAAGAAGTCCTCCCTGGAATCTTCAGAGGCAGTATGGCCCTCCTGATTCTTTAATTTCTGACTTTTTACCTACAGCAATATGAGACAACAAGTTTTTATTGTTTTATTGTTTTAAGCCATCTAAATTGGTATTCATTTATTATAGCAGCCTTAGGGAACTAATAAAATGTTCTATGCACAAAAGTACAAAAATATATTTGGAAATCAACTCATTTTTCAAAGTCCTACAACTGCCCATTATTTTTCAGGACACTATAACTATGTGGTCATTTTTGTCAAATCCCCAGAGAATGTAACTTCTTCAAAGGAAGGAAACATTTATTTGTTAACATTTATTTTCTCTACCATCTACAACAGTGCCTGGCATATGGCAGGCCCTTGAAAGTATTTGTTGACTGTACAAATAAAATGTTTATAAACAAATCAATCTAATTATGACTTTTAGATTCTGTATTTTCATTTTTTAAAACACAAAATAGGATCATCTTTAAAAATAATGCTATTTAAAATTTATACTTAAAAAGCCCTATAAAATAAACTATATTGTTATAAGTGCATCCTGAGGTCATATTAGAACATATTCTTTTTTAAAAATAAAATTTTATGGGACTAAATTATATGTGAAGGTTTATTGCATGACAAAGAATGATAGATTCAGAGAACATAAAGTGATTCATTTCATAGCCTCTCCTTTCTTTTCATTTAAAAGTCTATGAATTAGCATATGCTTTCAGGAATGATGATAATCCATTATTGCTGTATTCCTGAGTGTAGGCGGCTGGGAGCTCTTTTATTAGGTAATAAAAAGCAGTCTCTAAACCTCACAAATGCTCCAGCAGGAGGGAGCATGCCACGTAAACACATTAGCGCAAATAATCTGCTGTGATAATTGATTTAGGTTTATTGACCTTGGGCATATTGCGCATTTTTATTTCTTCACTATAACCTTCTAGGTGAATTCAGGGTGAAATTATAATATGAAAGGAATTGCTCTTAAGTTCTCTCCTGACAAGGTGAAGTATTCTGTTGATTATCTACATCATTCAACTTAAGAAAAAGACAGATTATAGGAACGTAGAATCATAGCCCTTACCAGAGACCACAGAATTATAATTTCTCATTTTATAACAGGAACTTGACAACCACAGAGGAGAAGCTACTTGCCCAGGGTCATATAAGTAACAGTAGTAGGACTGGCACCAGGGTTTGAATTTCTTTTTTTTTTTTTTAAATGTAAAAAACTTAGGTTTATTATTTGCTCTATAATCCTGGAATCCATTCTTTTTAATTTCTTTTTATTTATTTATTTATTTATTTTATTAAATCATGGTTGTGTACATAAATGCAATCATGGGGTACAATGTGCTGGTTTTATATACAATTTGAAATATTTTCATTGAACTGGTTGACATAGCTTTCATGGCATTTTCTCCCCTATTGTGTGGAAACATTTATATTCTACATTTAGTAAGTTTCACCTGTACCCTTCTGAGATGCACCCTAAGTATGGACCCACCAAATACTCTTCCTCCACCCATTCTCCCCCCACACCTTCTCTCCCTTGCCCCTTTCCCCAGTTGTGTTGTAA
>CAUYON010171920.1:0-21772 GCA_963573935.1 Arctocebus calabarensis
TTTCTTTCTTTCTTTCTTTCTTTCTTTCTTTCTTTCTTTCTTTCTTTCTTTCTTTCTTTCTTTCTTCCTTCCTTCCTTCCTTCCTTCCTTCCTTCCTTCCTTCCTTCCTTCCTTCCTTCCTTCCTTCCTTCCTTCCTTTCTTTCTTTCTTTCTTTCTTTCTTTCTTTCTTCTTTCTCTCTCTCTCTCTCTCTCTCTCTCTCCTTTCTTTCTATTTTTTTTGAGACAGAGTCTTACTATGGCACCCTCAATAGAGTGCTATAGCATCACAGCTCACAGCAACCTCAAACTCTTAGGCTTAAGCGATTCTCTTGCCTCAGCTTCTGACTAGCTGGGACTACAGGCACACGCCATTATGCCTGACTATTTTTTGGTTGCAGTTGTCATTGTGGTTTAGCTGGCTCAGGCTCAAACTCACCAGCTTTGGTGTATCTGGCTGGTGCCCTACTCATCAAGCTATGGAAGCCGAGTCACCACATTTTCTTAATACACTCATGAATTGGTGGGCACTTAGGCTGATTCCATGTTTTTGCGGTTGTGAATTGTGCTGCTATAAACATTTGTGTCCAAGTGTCTTTTCTGATAAAATTACTTATTTTCCTTTGGATACATAGCTAGTAGCAGGACTGATGGATTAAACAGTAAATCTATATTCTGTTTCTTTGAAGAATCTCCATACCGTTTTCCTTAGAAGTTGTACTAATTTGCAGTCTCATCGACAGTGCCTAAGCATTCCTTTGTCTCCGCATCCACATTGGTATCTACTGGACTTTTTAATGACTGATGTGCAGTCATTCATATGTTTGTTGTCTTTTTGTCTATTTTCCTTTCAAAAACTTCTGTTCATATATTTAGCCTACTTTTTAATGGACTTGTTTGTTTATTATTGCTGATTTGGCTTACTTCTTTGTAGATTCTGCATATTAGCCTTTTATTGGATGTATAGTTTGAAAATATTTTCTCCTATTCTGTTGCTGTGTTGATCATTTCCTTTGCTGTGTAGAAACTTTTTAAATTTAATCAAATCCCTTTTATTTATTTTTGTTGTTGTTATGTTTGTCTTTGGGGCCTTAGTTATAAATTCTTTGCCAGTGCCTATGTCTAAGAGAGTTTTTCCTATATTTTCTTCTAGAATTTTTATGGTTTCCTGCCTTCCATTTAAATCTTTTGTCATTTCTATTAACTTTTGTATATGGCAAGAGATGGGAGTTCTGATAGCATGTAGCTATCCAGTTCATCCAGCACCTGCTTGAACTGTGACAATCACAGTAAAGAGACAGAACAGAACAGCTTTGTTACAGGTTCTCAGTGTGCTTGCTGCTCCCCTGCTGGGTTAATCTCCAGAATAGGACGCAAAAGGGCCATTTTGTGATCTGTTCTTCTTCAATAGTAGATTTCCTAGCAAGTGCCCTGCAAAGCTATTACCTCTGAGCGAAGAGGTTTCAGATGAGAAGACACCAGGAGAAGAATTTTGTCAACATGAAACGACAAAACAGTTCAATACCCTCAAGGGAGCACAATGAACTATAGCAATCGACCCCGACCAAAAAGTAACTGTCAACAAGTTAGAAATGGAATTTCGAATAAGGATGGGAAATATGATGAAGGGAATTGAAGAGAAAGTATTTTTTAATAATTCTTATTTCAAAACATTAGGGGATATAATTATTCTTGTGTGCATTAATTGTATAATGCTATAGTCAGGGCGTTTACTAGGCCTATCACCAAAATGATATTCATTGTAACTGATAGGCACGTTGTTATTCCTCATCTTTTGCCCATCCTCCCTCATTCTTCATTTCCAAAATCTTCTATATTACTTTTCAATCATGTGTACCCATCATTTAGCTCTCATTTATTAGTGAAAACATGGTGTTTTTTTCATTCCTGAGATACTTCCCTTAGGATAATGGTCTCCAGTTCCATCTAAGTTTATGCAAATGACATTATGTTTATTCTTGTTAATGATTTATGGCTGAAAAGTACTCCACGTATATATGTGTGTGTATGTGGTATATGTATGTACCTGTGTATACGTATGTATGCCTGTCTGCATGTGTGTGTATGTGTACATATGTATATATATAGTATTTGCTTTATCTACTCATCAATTAATAGGTTGATTCTCACTCTTGATTCCATTCTTTTACAAATTTGAATTGTGCTGAAATAAACATTTGGGTACAAAATTATTTTTGATATAATGACTTCTTTCCCTTTGAGTAAATACACAATAGTGGGACTGCTGGATTAAATTGTAGGTCTAGTGTTAGTTCTCCAGTGGTATCTCCATACTATTGTCCACAGAGGTTATACTAACTTGAATTCCCACCAACAATGTATGAGCCTTCCTTTATTTTTGCATCCACGCCAGCATCTATTGCTTTTTTATCTTTTAATATTGGCCATTCTGATAGGGATAGGAGGTATCTCATTGTGGTTTTAATATTTTCTTACATTCTATTGTTTGTATATTTGCTCCATTGTTGATCTTAGTGATGTAGAATCATTTTAATTTAATTAAGTCATATTCATTTAATTTGGTTGTCACTGTATTTGCCTTTTTGGTCTTAGCTATAAACTTGTTTCCTAGATCAATATCTATAATAATTCTTCCTTTTGTTTTTCTTTCATGGTAGCCAAGGATGGTATTATATTTATTTCTGTGGTACGTGAAATGTCTCTGAAATATATAGCTAATTAAAGTAAAAAAGATTTCTACAAAGGTTAAAAGTTAAGATTTTATATTGCAATATTATAAAGGGTTCTGAAAAGGCCTTACTCTTGGTATATAAAAAGTAGGCTAATCTTTAATTTCAAAAAATATAAGTTCTCTGAAGCAGCTGAGGCAAGACATAATATTGGTGGTATACAAATATACATGAAGTTATAAATTTCTTCCATAGGAACATACAAGTTTCTCAAATATGTTTGATGTTGAAGAAAGGTGAAGTTTTAGAAAGCATTAATCATTTAGGCCTAATACTATTATTTTGTAAATAAGAAATACAAAACTAGATAACTAGATACAGTCAAAATGAGAGATTCAGTTTTTATTTCCTTCAAAACTAGACCAATTTCTCCAAACTCCACCAGTACCACCAGCTCTCAGCTCCTATCCTACAGACACTGGGGCTTACCCTCTTCCCTCTCTAGCAACAGCATATGAGCAAGAGAGGGAGCTGAGGACATTTTTAGCTTATTAGAGTGAGCCAAGGAAGATAATAAATGAAAGTTGACTATTATTTAGGGAAAGAATGGAATTTCAACAAGGAAGGAAATTAATATGAAAGCTGTTAGAAATTTGCAATGTCATTAAAGAAATAATGAATATGGGAGGCTCTTTAACACCCTATAAAGACCTATGTTGTGTGAATGATGATAACATGACAATAGCTTGAGTGAGAACATGGAAATGAAGTACACTAATCAAAGAAAAAAATCAACAGGATTATGATGTTAGGGGAGCTGTAAGTTGGTAGAGACAGATTGAGAACTGAGCTCAAGAATCAAGAAACCACTGTGACCTCAGGGACCTGAAGGGAATCGTTATATCAGGAACTTTGGAGATAGAATTGTAAGAAGCTATAAAGGTGTAGAGCAAAGTGTATTGTGTAAATCGTCAGCACTTTGGGATGAACATGTTTGAGTAGCACACAAAAATATATTAAAAAGTATTAATCAAGCCTCCTCGGAAAAGAGAATTGCAAAGTATTCACTGAGGAAGGAGAAAGAGAATAGACAGTGGATGAATAGATCTGTTTGGCTGGGTGGGTTATGTTAGAACAGACTTCAAATTCAGAACCCTACTAGCCCTTTTTGAGTGTTTTCTACTAGAAACCCAGCACAAAATAAAAGCATAAATTCCAAGGTGTGGGTAGTTGGTGCTGGTGTGTGAAGTAGAGGCATTGAGGTTAAAAGTAATGAATATCAAGCTAGAGCAGCATTTCTTAAAAGGTTGCTAGTAAAAAATACAAGTTCTCAGACAAATTATTCTAGGAACATGTCTTGAGAATTTATATTTGAAATACATGTGCAGAATTTCTTAGTTCATTGGTGATTGAGACCATAGTTAGGGATGTTTGTTTTATTCAATAGATAATAATAAAATATCCACTCTCATCAGAAGGGTGATTATATGATTGAGTTAAGTTTTTGGAAGAATAACTCATGGACCATGTTTAGCAGAATTTGGAGTAGAAGTTGCATCCTGGCAGGAATGGTGCTGCCCTATAACAAAGTGAATAATATGATAATCGATTAAACTACAGAAGTGCAAGATACATTTCAGACTTTTGTTATATAATTGGATAACTTACTAAAAGATCAACTAAAAATAAATCAAATATAAATAAATGCCATAGAATAATACTTAACAGCAATACTTAACAGTAATCATTTGTAGTCATAAATAATAAAGACATTAAGCCTTACTATGAAGTAAAATTAATTCAAATAAATATTAGAAAAGCATCTATCATGATGTCATATATATGTATATGTCAATATATGTATGTGTATAATGTCATATGTAAGTCTGTATATATGCGACTATTATAAGCATGTGTATGTATTGTGTACATGTGCATAGATATGTGTAGGAACAGAGAACAAAATTAGTATTAAATATGTTTAGTGAGTTTTCATCTTAATGTCTTGTACTTCTCTCCTACGTAAATGCTAAGAGTACTAAGCAGATATCACAGAGACCTGATGCTACCTACATCCTTTTCTGTTCTACTACATCATAATTTCATGGCATCCATTGATTTTCAGACTCCCATATCACTTTGCTCCAAATGGCTATTTTGTTTTTGCACTGTGTCATCTTCATTAATTATAAAGAAATCTGTCCCTGTGTATAGCAGCTCAGCCGGGGTCACCATTGACTCTGTTGACTTTTCTAGTCTAGTTTCTAATAGCCACTGAGCATATCTGATGAATCCTAAGATTAGGAGAGTCTGTTATTCTTCAAAAATGTCTGTCATAGCTCTCTGGAGCACCTCCTATGCAGCTCAGCAGCATTTAGAGAGATAACGGAGGCTAACTTGTAGCAGGTGACTGTGTCCCAGAATTATATCTATGAAATGATATTGTTCTGTGCAAAAGTCAGACACTATCACTTTATATATTATAGTAGAGTCTCCCATCCTTCTCACTGCAATAGCTCAGGCTTTTGTTGCACAATTATTAATTTTACATTTTTATGTGAAATAAAATTATAAATACTAATTATGCTTATTGTATTATCTGTTATGTGCTTTAAGCCACTTCAGCATAAGAAGTGTAAACTGATTATGGATATTAGTTCTGGAAGTTCATTAATTTTGAAAGCGCTCTCATCAATAACATACTCTTCAGGGGTACTGACGTACAAGTGCTTTGATATGGTTATATAGTCTTCACTAGTTGTGCTAATTGTAATAAGTGCTGATAAACATTTTTTCTTTGATAAAAATATTGTTCCCATTTGTAGATTAGTTAGAAATAATGTACTCTGTACTCTGATATTAAGACTATAACAGTCTGCGGAGGTGCCTGGTGCTCAGTGCTTAGGGTGCCGACCACATACAGCGAGGCTGGCAGTTCCAACACAGCCTGGGCCTGCTAAATAACAATGACAATTGTAACCAAAAAATAGCTGGATGTTGTGGTGGGCACCTGTAGTCCCAGCTACTTGGGAGTCTGAGGGAAGAGAATCACTGGAATTCAGGAGTTTGAGGTTGCTGTGAGCTGTGATGCCAAGGCACTCTACCAAAGGCCACACAGTAAGACTATGCCTCAAAAAATAAATAAATAAATAAATAACAATCTGGTGAATTTCAGCAGCTAATTCCCCAAGTGGATCTGTTAGCCTAGGGGTCAGATTTGGTCCTGTGCTCTAGCGCCTGCTGAAGCTGTGCAGTCCCAAACTATAGAAATTAGCCACATGATGATATTTAAATACAAATTCACTGGAATAAAAATGCAGTACATGTTACACTAGCTACATTTCAAGTTCTGTGAGGCTGCATGTGTTCACAACTACAGTATTAGCAAAGATTTAGCACATTTGTATCATCTCAAAATGTTCTGTGGATAGGCTTGTGTTAGAGAATTTATATTGCTTAATTTAACAGGAAATAAGCTGAACTTGCTGCTATAATACCCTTGTGTTTTCCTCAACACTACTTTTAATGCAAGGTTTGTGGTGGATTTCTTATGAGCCTGAGAACTAAAATGTCATCAAATTTAAAAGGCAAGGCAGTAGGCAATGTAACTATTGTGTATGTGTGTGCATGTGTGTGTGTGCAAGTTTCTTTGCAAGCAGGATCTAAGTTGAGATTTGATTTTATTTAAACTTGTTACTTTACAGGAAAGTTGTCAAGATGCTGACCTATAATAATCCTAAAACAATAAAGGTATGAAGCTGCAGAAATCTATACATTCGTTATCTAGCACATCATCTAAAATCATCCTAAATCTCAGCAGCTTAAAACAACTTTGATTATCTCCTTGTTTCTGAGGTTCAGGAATCCAGGTGTGATTCATCTGAATTCTTTAAAACAGGTGTCTATCAAGGTTATAGTCCAGGTGCTGACTGAAAATATCTCAAGGCTTGACTAGCGCGGGATACACGGCCAAGCATCCTTGACTGGGTATTGTGAGGTCTCAGGCCCTTGATGGCTGTTGGACAAAGACATCAGTTTATTGCCATGTGGCCTGCCTGTAGGAAATCTCACAACATCATGAAAGTGAAAGGAAATGAATGAGAAAGAAGAAGGAACAAACAAAGATTTTGTAACATAAACTCAAGAGAGATGTTTTGCCACTGTTGCAGGATTTTACTTGTTAGAGGCGAGTCACCAGGCGCAGCCCAACTCAAGAGAAAAGGATTACACAAGGGTATCGTTACCCAGAGGTGGGGATCACTGAAAGTCATTGAAGAGGCTGTCTGCCATATCAACCTAAAATAATACACAACGGTGAAGTTTAAATTGACTGGTGTCAGCTTAGAACAAATAAAAATAATAGATTGCATATATAGAAGGATTACTATGAGCTATTACTATTACTATGAGTGCATTGCACTCAGCACATTAATTGCATTGTCACATTTAACCCTTACAAAAAAATTACGAAGTAGATGATTTTCTATTTCCGTTTTGAATGGGAAAAGACATAATGCAAAAAACATGCTCATCCACACACAAGCATTCAATTGTGATTATTATATGAATATAACCTTATTTCATGATTTCATAACATTAGAAGAGCTTTTCTATCATGACCCTCTTTACTTTTTATAGTAATTATAGTATAATACATATGTGGTGTCATTTGTATTAATGCATGATTTCAATGTGATGTAATTTAAATGTGCATAATTTTTAAATCACTAATGATGCACTAGGAAACAATTTTCCACATGAAACTTTCTGCTTGTATTGTTCTATAATGTTTGAATAAATTTATTGAGGAAAATTATGTAGTAATTAAAATTATTGCTGCATAATACTCTTTTTTCAAAAAGTCTGTCATTTTACAATGCAAAATGCATAGTTAGCACTCTAATTTTTCTGTATATCAGTGGCATTGACTATTACAATTTTACAATTTGTTAATGTAAAAAAAGATATCTCAATATACCATTATCTTTGATCTCAAATATACATATATACATTCAAAGTTCAGCATTTTAACTTTCGAACATTTACTACTGTTCTTTAGAAAGAACATAGGTCTTTCCTATGTTAACTATTTTGCATTCATTTAAATTTTTAAATTTTAGCTCGTGGGAAATTACAGTTTGTCATTTGTGTTAATTATGAATTGCTTAAAAACAAAAAGGATTCACACGGCGTTTGCATTTGCAGAACTGTTATGTTCATCTGAATAAATGACACATAATGACATAAGCTTGGATATCTGAAAGTCAGTTTGAATAAAAACTACCAAAGCATGTTCTGTGTTTATGTGATTCAAGAAGTGCCTTTGATAAAGCAGCTGCATTGAGAAGGCTTAAATATTTAAAAGGTAGAATATAACTGAACATATAAAGTTGAAAAACTAGTATTTAAAAGGCAAAGGCAAAGGAAAAAGCAGTTTCATTTCATATCAATAATAATGTTGAAAGAAAGACTAGAATTCTCTTGAAATCCTCCTGAGTACATAGTGTAAGTAATATAAACAGTGACTTTAAAGTGTAATTGATTGCAATTGGTGCAGGGAAACATAAATCAAGAGACTGATAAAATAATAATGGACCATTGAGAGATTAGTAGATAGATAGATAGATAGATAGATAGATAGATAGAGTGATAGATAGATTTGGAGATGAAGATGGTTAATACTTATTTTGATTTGTTAAAGAAATTATATACCCTTCCTTTAAATTATCCCATTGTTTGTCTCAATGCTAGTACCTAGAAAGATAAATAAAATGTCCATGTACAACACTAAAAGTTAGATGGGGCCACATTAAGCTTTCATTTTGTCATAATATTTCTTTTCCTTTTGTACTATAAAGTAAAAAGTAAGAGCTAAAAGAATTAATGCTCTGAGTGAGTAGAAAATCTTCCCTACTTTTCATTTCCTGCCCGAGAAAATACCTCCTTGTAGTTTGATTCTTCGGTTAAGGCTGACTCATCCAGCTTAGAAATGTGAAAACACATATACCTAGGCTAATTTTGCTATTACTCTAATGTGGCTACGTATCTTTCTGTGGTCAGAAGTCAAATCATCACTTTTAATACAATTTTTTATAGCTGGGAAAGAGAAGTCTTCATATGAATAAATGTATATTCTGAAATTTTTGAATTGATTTTTTTAGAGCAGAACATAGACTTGTGAGGTAGAATCTTCCTTGTCCTACTATTCACTACAGATTTTCAGTGGATCAAAGATGGATAGACACAGTATAAGTCTTAGCTCCACCATCTTCGGTGATATATATGGCTGTTAATGTGTTTTGCCCCATATAAAATAGAGAGAAAACACCACAGGAGATGTTGGCAAGATTAAAATATATTTTATAATGGAAATCTTATAGCTAGCCTTAGTGGGGGGGGGGATAGTACTGTTTACATGCAGTATAAGTACTGTTATATTTAAAAGATGTTGATATTAGAAGTAGTGGCAATAAAAGTGGGGTGTATTCTTGGGACAGAACAGATCAATGTAGGCTGAGAAGTTTAATGTTTTCTAAAATCTTTTTCTCAATGGGAGATTCATAGTAAGTCACGCGGATCTGTCCTTTTTTCTCATGATAGTTGAAGAAATTGAGTTCCTGGAAGAAGTTCCTGCTGGGATTACACAAATATCCCCAACTGGGCCTATACTGTTGATAACAAAATTGTTGACTCGCCTTACAGGTACAGCAAAGCAAACAGCAAGTCATATATTGTCTTATTGTCATAAAATTGCAGTAAAAATAGTTTTGACATCTACCAACATTCAGAACCAGCAACTCCATCCCTTAAAACCAAGAGGAACAGGGCATGACCTCAAAGTCAGAACTCTTTCAGAAGCTAGGGGTCGAGGGCAAAAATTTGCCTCAACATACCTACTGTAAATGGTCAAATTTAAAGTCCTCTAATTAGACTCTGTCCATATTCCCCAATCTTTTCCTTTGTTCTCGAAGCTCATGACAATTTTCCTCAGACCCCAAATTGAGCAGACAGATCAGAGCCCACTCTGTTCTCCTTGCTGATGTTTTGCCGTTAAAATCTTTCTTTTCTCAAAAGCCATTGCCATGTCTTTTATGTAAATTTGGGAGTGAGCCCCTCTGCTCCATAACAAATCCTGGCATCCAACATCTGACCTGAAACCCTGCTGCCACTTGGGACCAGAACTGTCCCAAGTTCTGGTCTCAACCTGAGTAGGACCTCCTACACTGGTTTTCCTAAAGGCTCAGGTGGAAGGTTCCTGTTTTCTGCCTTGGTGCGTAAGGTTTCTGGAGTACTATTTTCTCTTTTGAGGAAAGAAATTGCTTGTGGATCAAACAGATGTCTTTTAGGAGGAGTAGTTTGTTAACAGGCACCTAAAACTTAAATTGTCTTTTGTCTAGGATCGTTGGTGTTTGAATTTCGCCCTGGGGAGATTTTGGATGTGTTAGAGTCCTGGTTTTCTGTTGGAGCCCTGAAGAATAAGGTCAATATTGGGAAGCTGTAACAGCTGGGGTACTAGATTTGGGTTGATTTTGGTCTTCATTTGTCTATGTCTCCATGCTTCTGGTTTGTGTAACTATTTGGTCCAATAGAGGTTAAAAGCTTTTATGGTCATAGCAACAGTCTCAATAGATGTTTATTTAAATAAGGGCCCTTAGATTCTGAAGAGCAAATACATTATTCTCTCCAGCATGTAGAGTGTTCCTAAGTGACTAGGAGTACAGAAGAGATATCAAGGTTTTATTGAACTCTGACATAAAGTCCTACAGGAAATCCCACCAAAAGAACAAACCCCATTCTCGGGTTAAAAGGAACTTCAACAGCTTACAGGATGTGCACATAGGGGTCTGGCCACCCCAGCATCATGAGCATACCAATAGTGCCTTGTGGTTGGGATGCTCTGGGACATATAAAAGGGGATATCTGGCCTATTGGTTATTGGGAGGGGAGGAATCCTCATAAACACCACACCACACCACACACCCAAAATATCTCCCCAATGCAGTCCAACCTTTTTAGATAAGCCACCATCTAAAATACCATCCCTGACTCCAGTCCTTTGGGCTGTACTACATATTCTTCAAAATTGGAGAATTTTAAGTAATGAAACAATGAAAAAGAAGAAAATGCTTTTCTTTTGTAACACTCCTTCGTCTCAATATATGTTGGGATCAAAAGAAAAATACCCGAGGATGGCTCTCTAATCTATAATCAGTTCTGCAATAAGAGCTGTTCTGTAAAACAGAGGAAACATGGAATAAGATCCACTATGCAAAATCTTTCAGGTACTTACGCCAAAATAAGAATTTATAAAAGAGATGTAAGATTATCATGCAGACCAGATGCGGTGGCTCACATTTCTTGTCCTTGCACTCAGTGAGGCTGAGGAGAGATGATTAGTTGAGCCTAGGAGTTTGAGACAACCCTGAACATGAATGAGACCCCTTCTCTATTAAAAATAGAAAAACTAACTGTGCGTTACGATAGGTGACCCAGCTACTTGGGAGGCTGAGGCCGGAGGATTGCTTAAACCCAGGAATTTGAGGTTACTATAAATAGGCTGATGCCCTGGTATTCTAGTCTAGGGCAACAGAGAGAGATTCTGTCTCAGAAAAAAAAAAAAAATTGGTTTGAAGGGAGGATTCACAGAGAAAATCTATTATCCAGAATCCAAATCAGATGATGATCTTATCCTTTTTCATTTTCTATTTTCCACAGAGTCTTCAACATATCCTGAGGAATTTTTGACAGTGATCAGGAAGGTATTAATGATCCCACTGAAGCTAGTGACTCAGCTTTGTACTCACCTTTACCTACCAATTCGGAATGGTCTCCCCTGTACATACCTATCAGGTTACCCAATTTAGCCTAGAGAACGTTCCCCTAACCCCAGGCAGTGCAATTTCTAATGAAACAAGTTTCTACAGGTCTCAATGACTGAGATCATCCCAGAGGACTTGTGAATACACATTCCCCCCTGTCAATTTCACAACTGCAAAAATAACATGCCTACTACCATTGATGATCCTCCAAAGACGAAAAGCTTATTTATATCCATCTTTGTTACACATAACTCCAAAAAGACTGACATTCAGGCTCTTGGCAACATCCTCCTTCCTCTGCAGGAGCACAGGATGATACTGGAAAAGTATTGTCAGGTAGGCAAGAGGCTGTATGAGTCACAGCTGAATGGCTCAGTCAGGCCACCAGGGACACAAGCCATAACTGGTACTGAGCCAGGTGGGGACCCCAGTGGGAATAGTTGAATCATTACAAAGAATGTTTAATAACTAGATTTCAGGAGACGGGTTCAAAGCCAAAATGACTAAATAAAATTCAGAAAGTATAACAGGGGTTAAAAGAACACTCTTCAGCCTTCCTTGGCAAAATCTTTGAAGCCTGTAGGTATTTCACTGATATCAACCATGCCCCTGAGAATCAGATAACATGAGACTAGTTAATATGACTTTCCTTAGTCAAGGTGCTTTGATATAAGAAATAGCTACAAATAGCCTATAGGGGATTGAAATTGCCAAGGTCTCAATTGATTGAGGTTGCCTTTAAAGTGTCAATGGCTGTGACCAAGCTCAGAAAATGCAAAAACAATGTGACATGAAGCTACAGCTGTGCTGCTTGCCATTGCGCTGGACTATGGTCAGACATGGGGGCCCAAAGCCTGGCCATAAGGGCCATGTTCCCTGGGAGCTAGAAATGCATAGGCATTGTAAGCAACCAGGCCATTGGATATTGCCCACAGTGTCCTAACTTTACCCAGCAAGTGGAGGAAGAAACCACTGGTGAATCAACCTACCAGGCACCACAGCTTACTGATAGTGAACAGGAATGGTGGGACTTACAGTCTCTCTAGCCACTACTACCTCTATCAACATTTCCCACAATGAACTCTGGGTGACAAGTGCTGTGAGGAAGGGGCTCATAGACCCCTAATTGACACCAGGGCTGCATATTGCCTTAAACAGCAGAAAAGTCCTCCTCTCCCAGAAGACCATCACCACTGTATCACTCAAGCCTTTCTTTCAGACACTCAAACGTCATATGGGAGAAATGCATTTAAACCTGAGCTTCCTACATATACGTCAATGTCCAAACCTCTGTTGAGATAACTTGTCCACAAAATTAATTGCACAAGTAATATAAAGGTGTTCCTTGAACAAGCCTATATGCTCCTCATTGTCTTACTACAATTAGAGGAGAATTTCTCTGAGAAATCCTTGAGAGGTCTTCTGAGAAGTATGACCAGAAGTAAGGCCAGAGGGAGCCAATAGTGGAGATCCAGCATGAGTGAAACTTCTCCTGATATAAGAGCTCCCAGTTTAAAACAGTGCCCCCAAAGAGGCATGTGAGGAAAGGCATAAGACCTCTAGAACTTAAGGGTCATAGAAGCCATAAATCCTGTGGTGTCAAATCCCTGAACCTTACTTACCACCCTGCCTAGAGAATTCTGCTGGTTCACTGTTTCAGTTATAAAAGGTGCTTTCTACTGAATACCCCTAATCCCCAAGTCCCAGCAGCTGTTTGCTTTTGAATGGGATGATTCAGAAACTAATTTAAAACAAAAATATTGCTGAACAGTACTTCCTTGAGAGTTCAAAAAATGCTCCACTATCTTTGGGGGAAGTTTTGGCAAGAGATTTAAGGGAACTGCAATTAGATGAAGGGATTGTGCTTCAGTATGAAGATGATTTTCTGGTTGCCAGGAAAACTAAAGAAACTTCCAATCAAAACATAATCCTGACTTTAAACATCTTGGCAGAAAAAGGTTATAAAGTTTTAGAGAAAAATGCATGAATCACTTTACCAACTATAAAATACCTATGTTTTGAGCTATCTAGAGATCAAAAAACCCTGCTGCCAGATAAAAGGGGGCTCTGAGAAGAGTGGCTTTGCCCACAGCTAAAAGGGACTTGGATGGTTTCTGATATATGGCAGCATTTTATCATATCTGGATGCATAACTTTGGACTCATAGCCAAACCTTTGAACAAGCTCTCTAAAGTGATAATAAACCATTATTTGGACTGCAGAATGTCATAAGGCATTCCAAGTTATAAAAGAAAAACTCATAACAGGGCTGGTGGTTGGCCTCCAAGACATAAGAAAGCTCTTTGACTACTTTGTCCATGAATAACAGGGTATAAATTTGGGGGTACTGATGCAAAACACGCTCAATACCAAAAAGCCTGTCACATACTTCGATAAACAATTAGATAATAGTGACTCCAGGATGGCCAGTGTACATCAGGGCAGTGGGCTGCTACATGTGAACTCTTATAAGAGGCTGAGAAATTCAATTTAGGCTAGTCTACCACAGTGTACGTCCTACACTGTTTGCAATTGCCTCTTGAACAGGAAGAAGAATTGGCTTACTTCTGGAGATTAAGTCAATACCAGGATACTTTATAAGAAAACCCGAATGTAAGAATGAAGACAGTGTTTCAATCTTAAAGTAAACCCAGCTATCCTTCTTTCAAGTACTACAGGAGAACCTGTTCGTGACTCTTCACAAATAATTGAGGAAGTAGATTCTAGCAGGCCTGCCTTCACTGACCAGCCTCTGGAAGATCCAGACTTCCTGACAGAAGCAGCTTTATAGGCAGTAGTCTCTGAAAAGCCCAATATACAGTGGTGACTCACCAGAACATCTTGGAAGGTAAGAACCTACCAGTACGTACCCCTGCCTGAAATACAGAACTTATTGCCTTCACACAGACCTTGTACCTTGGGCCAAAGAGAAGAATAACCTTTTATTGATTCCAAATATGCTATTTAATTATTTACTTATTTTTAAGGCAAGTGTGAAACAAAGTGTATTTGAGGAAGAGAAAGATAGGCTTACAGAGCTTACAAAGAAGGACACATTTGCCATAGATAATAAATGTGCTTGCATTGCAGGTCAAGTAGGGAAAGAGGCCTAAGTATGCCCTTTAGGTAGCACATGTAGATGGGGGTCTACTGGAAGGGGAGAGGCTTGCTAACCTCAGGGAAAAAGGAAATTAAGATGAAAGAGAGAGAAATTGGACTTGATAAGACACCCTTCTGCAGGCGAAAGAAATGTCCGTGGTATACTACCCAGGCCATCAAAAACCTGATAGCTGAAGATATAAGGGCAATATTCTAGCTATCCAGGCAGCAAAGCATTAGACAGGAACAAAAAGCCCAAAGCAAAGATTCTGGCACTTAATCCAAGTATAGATATAATCTTATTTATATCTCAATACCCTGAAATAGACCCCAATAGAATGAGCAAGTAAATACATGTGGAGAGCCACAGACAGGTCAAGAAGGATAGATTTGCAGTGAACAAGGAACAGCGCTAGTTCCTGAGCACTTAGGGAAAGGATTATTGTCTACTTCCCCCAGGGAACGCATTATGGAAGAGACATAACTTGTTATTGGTTACAAACATTTATTGTTGGGACACACATGAAAAGTACTATTCAAAAGGCTATCCAAAATTGTTTTATTTGTACTAAAAATCATTTAAAGAAAGTACTGCTTTCAGTGGTCAAAGTAATCAAAACTTGAGAAGCAGAGCCAGGAGATGATTGGCAAATAGACTCCATCGTTACGCCCAAAGATAAAGGAAATCAAGATTCTTGTTTGTATTTGCAGACACATTTACCAGATGGATCAAGGCCATTCCAAGTCCAATGAAAAAGAAATCAGAGGTAACTAAAGCTTTAGGAAAGATACCATTCCTCCCGTTGCACTGCCAGGTTCAATTCAAAATGACACTTCAAAGTTCCTGGGTAGTGTCTGCAATTCTCGGGAAACATCGAAAACTACATACTTCTTGGAGGCCAGTATACTGGAAAGACTGAAAAGATGAAGTAAGAAAGATATGGGATAAGGTCTGGCTAGTTGCCTTGCATAGAGTGAGAGTAACCCCTGGAAGCAAGCTCTAATTAAGCCACTACAAAATGCTATTTGAGAGATCCTTCTTTGAAATTAAATATTGCTGTAATCTTAAAAGTGATCATGTTGTAAGAGAGATACTGTAAAATGTGTATGATCTCTGGGTGAATCTTTGCCATGCATAAGTATACCTTTAGCCATTTATCGTTTCCTGCATATATTGCTTTACATTGTCTAAGCCCAGGAGACTTACTGTTCCTTGAAGCCTAGAAAAATCACCACTCTGAAAAGCAACTACAATGTAAATGGGTAGGCCCTTTATGAAGTTCTTCTGTTGACACATTCACCAGTACAGTTAAAAGGAAGTGGATTCATAATTCACATGTAAGTGTTATACCCGTGCACCATCAGGATTCACTTCATTCCCTTTATAATTCCCAAACAGGTCAAGATGGACCAGAAACTGGATAGCTGTGAAGGACGATGACCAACTTTTTTATACAGGAACACATGTAGGAACGCTTAAGAGACTTTGAGTTAGGTTACAGGAAAAAATTCAAAGAGACCAAAACGGCACCTGGATCTTTAGATGAATGAAAAGCCATTCCAGTCTCTAACACTGGCTTCCGCCTGATCAAACTGGGTGCCCAGAAGCAGATGGTAACTGGAGGAGACAGCTTGCCCAAGATCCTAGAACTGCCGGTATTCATAAAACCCGGTATTCATAAAATCTACTTTGTTGTCATACACATAGTTCTACACTACTTGATAATCATCTCTACCTTCTTGATTTAACCTTGAAACGATTACTCAGGAACTTTCATTCCTCTCTTGGGCAGAGTTTTCTTTCTACCAGCCAATTGTCTCCCCTGACCATTTCTTCTGTTTAAGGTGCTCTTCATTTTTCTTTACTGTATCCTTTTACTTTCCTTAACCTCAGAATGGAAAGTTAATTCCTAATTAAGATTCTCAAATCTCCAGCTACTTCAGGAAACCTAAATGTTGAGTATGTCATCTCAAACTCTCCTTTGTCCTTGGCAACACTGATCCCCTAGATATCCCTGTGGCCAATTTCTCTAATATGCCAAATTTCACTGTAACCTGAAGTCAAAACCCCACAGGTATAACTTATTATAAAAAACTGGCTTAGGGAGCATTATCAGTTTCCTGTTTTTCATTAACATCCTCCACAAAGATTCCCATGCTAACAGGTGAAATACCATGTAAGAATAAATGAGTTTGTGGCCACACAAACCAAACACTGACTAACAGAGGGAAGAGGAAAAAAGTCTGTTTAATTTTAAGCTATTACTTTCCACTTCTTGTTTCTTCTCCTTTCATTTAGTAGAGATACACTGACATGATCTCAAACTATAGGTCTATACATTTATGACAAGAGGGGACTGAGTATACCTTCAAGAACAACCCAATTCCCTACCAGTTTGTAAAGTACAATAATTCATCTTGGATGTCCTTGTACACTGACCCCTAGTTTGACCAAGTCCTAAGTGAAATTACAAAAAAAAATGAGAACTTGAATTTTAATAGCATGTCTGGTAAGCTGAGTGCTCTTTCTTTGCCTGTCATATAAATGGCCATCCCTGGGCCTGTGGATGCACAAATGCCTTGACATCTGGCACCTAGGAGACACCTGTTTACTGTGGTACCTAGTCACTTTCTCTGTCTCTAATGTTAGTGATGCATACATTGGACTAGAACCAGAGAGCTGTTTGCTTAGCCCCCTTTCCAGATAAATGTTTACCAGACACACTACTAGGTGATGTAGGGTATGTCTTTGAACAGATTCTGGTAGGTAGTTACTGCTCATGAATGTATAATTAGAAAACTTTCCATCATCCTGAGATGACTTGCCAGTGACATGAGTTGTTGGCCATAGAAACTTAACACACAGAGCCAGATTCTTTGGTTAAAGTAATAATGGATAATGAAATTTCTCTAGATTATATGCTGGCTGAACACTCAGGTATTTGTGATCTGGCTAATATAGCATGTCATGTTAACATTAATACTTCTGCAGAAATTATGACTTATCTAAATAAAATTATATAAGAAGCCACTTGACCCTCCATCCCCCTGTTGAACCTAGATATAATATGTTAGAAAACCCATTTTCGTGGTTTCTTCTGGGAATAAAATCTATGTTTGAGGGTCAAAAACTTAAACTAGAGATCATATTCTATGTGCTGAATTGTTTTGTTTGTAGTTAAAGGTCTAATTTTTTTTCTTTTTGAGATTGAGTATCATTGTGTTGCCCTTGGTAGAGTGCCCTAGCATGATGGCTCACAACAACCTCAAACTCCCAGGCTCAAGAGATCCTTTTGCCTCAGCCTCCCAAGTGGCTGTGACTACAGACACCACCACAACTCCTGGCTATGTTTTAGAGAAAGGATCTCATTCTTGGCCAGGCTGGATTTAAACTCCTGAGCTCAGGCAATCCATTGGCCTTGGACACCCAGAGTGCTGAGCCCCCCAGGTTTCATCTGTTGGAATTTCTTTTCCTTCTTGATAAGGCTCTGGCTGTTGTCTGGCTTGTATTTTTAATAAGTTCCCCTTGCTCATGAAATGATTATCCAATCTGCAAAAGGTCCCTGACCCACCTCTTTGATACAATCTGAGACCCAAGAATATTTATGAATAAATGCAAAAACTTTTGTTTCTCAGAACCAGACCTACACCCTGTCATCAGGATATAGTAGTTATTATTTAATTCCCTCAAGATTGAGGAATGAATAAAAATGGTGGAAAGAGGCAGTTGTTGGAACCAGATCAAAATGGACCTACTCTGTTAATATGCCAGGTCACGTTTTAGGTATAACACAGCCCCTACTGTAAGTCCAGTAGCCCAGGCAAGTACAGTAGAAAAAGCCTTGACTTCTAACAACACTCAGATCCAATAATTTCTCCCCATAGATCTAGGAAGACCAGGACATGACCAGAACATTACACCTTTCAGAAGTGAGAAGTCCATTGGTCTGAAAGATTCATTGCTAAAATCCACCTCAACACACCTTATCATAAATGATCATATTTAAAGCTCTCCAATCAATCCCTACTAAACCAACCCTTTAAATTTCTTTCCCTTGCCCTCGAGGTTGGAGATCTATTTCCTGAGCTCTCAAACTGAGGAAATAGATTTGAGCCCTCTCCTTTCTCCTTGCTGAAGGATTTTACAAGAAAAGCCTCCGTTTTCTCAAATCCACCACCAGAGTTATTGGAGTCTCTGCACATCAAACAACAAGCTCATTTTCTCAGTAACAAATCCAGTAATAGAGAGAGGCCCAAGTTTAGATCTCCTCATTTCCCAGGTGTGCATCTGTATATTACCATCACTATGCCTCTGCATTTCCTGGATAATTTATAAACCTTTATTCCACTTATATTATTGAAACGTAAATGTTTGGAGATAGCTATTTCATCTACATAAAATATTTTTGGAACAATGTGCATTTGGCTTGAGGATAAAGATACCAAACGGAGTGCAGATATGAGGATCAAAGCAGACAGTAAATTTCTCACCACTGGTTAATTCATGAATCAGGCAGAAATTAAATGAAATTTAGAAATATATCTCTTTCTTACGTTAAATTTAATAACAGCCTTTATTTTATTTGATATTTTTATTGTTCTACTACATTAAAAATCGAAATATCAACACGGTCCTGTGCAATGTGCCACTTTATCAAGAACACAACTCTCTAACTAAACAGTAAATTAGCTATAATTTTTTTTTTTTATGGTTTTTGGCCAGGGCTGGGTTTGAACCTGCCACCTCCGTCTTATGGGGCTGGCGCCCTACTCCTTTGAGCCACAGGCACCTCACAAGCTATAACTTTTATAAATATTCTTTTGTGTTACTCAGGGAGAGAAAGTTTTGGGAATTCTTAGTTGAATTTGGAAGAGAAATTTAGTTTTATATATGAAAAACGAAAATACCTGTATACTTTGGCTTGACAATCCCCAGTGAATAAATCTAAATTTATTTCAGATTCTATTCTCAATCTAAATTCTCAACCTTTAATGTTAGATTGAAAACACAATAAGAATTACTAGTGATTTTCTAGCACAAATCAACTTTGTGATTAAAATATTAAGTATTAATTTATGCCTAAAACTTTTCTTTGCACTACAGTATGTAAAATACTCAAAATAACAATTGTTGGTGAGGATGTGGAAAAATTATAAACTTCTCCTACTTTGTTGGTGAGAATGAAAAATGGTGAAGGTATTTAGGACAATAGTCTAGAGGTTCTCAAATATTATAAATAGATTTATATATAATCCAGTAATGGTTAAGTGTATGTCTAAGATAAATAAAATAATTCCTAGGTATTTGCACAAGAAAAATGAAAATATATGCTCATGCAAAAACATATATGCAAGCGTTTATAGCACCATTATTCATAAAAGCTGAAAAGTAACAACTCAGATGGCCATTAACTGTTAAACTAATAAATAAATTGTGGGATCACCGATTACCATACAATGATAAATAGTATTTGGTAATATGGCTCGCCGCCTGTGGCTCAAGCGGCCAAGGTGCCAGCCACGTACACCTGAGCTGGCAGGTTTGAATCCAGCCCAGGCTCGCCAAACAACAATGACAGCTGCAAACAAAAAATAGCTAGGCACGGTGGAGGGCACCTGTAGTCCTAGCTACTTGGGAGGCAGAGGCAGTGTACTCGCTTGAGCCCAGGAGTTGGAGGTTGCTGTGAGCTGTGATACCACAGCACTTTATCCAGGGTGACAGCTTGAGGCTCTGTCTCAAAAAAATATATATATATTGTTTGGTAATAAAAAGGAATAAAGTACTTCTACATGCTAAATAATGCTAAACCTTGAAAACACTATGTTAACTGAAAGAAGCCAGTCACAAAGAAACACATATTGTCTGATCCATTTATATGACATGTTCTCAATGGAAAAATCTGTAGAGACAAATACAATGTTTGCCCAATTATGGGTGGTCCCGGAGTTATATATATATAGATGATATACTTTCTGAAAATGTCTTTGGTAGGATTGGAATGTACTAGGTTCCCTGATGAATGATACATGTACAATAATAAAAATAATGCCCAATAGTAATAACAACAATACTTTACTGGATTGTATGTGGTAATAATAATGCAATGTAATACCATAATAATAAAAATAATAATAATAAGTTATGGAAACAACTGTGCTCTTTCTTTTAATCCAAAGTAACAGAACATAAAACAATTAATGCAAAAAGTTGAGAATGGAGATAGGAGAAATTTCTAAAAATATTTTTAAGGGTTAATAGTTACCTAATGGTGTATCAGTGGAATGCACCATTGCTTAATGGAAGGGGCATTTCTGAGGTAAGCAGACGGGCTAACATTTATTGGAAGATGATGAAATGGTGCTGGAGAGGACAGAGTGGGAGCTGGGAAATCAGGATTTGGTTCTGTTCCTGGAGAGAGGAGCTTAGCACTGAAGTTAGTTTCTTGAAATAGGTATGTAGTGTTGTTTTCATAGCCTTTTTTCTTTCTTTCTTTTTTTTTAATCGCAAATGGCCTTAAAGCATCTGATGTTTTTTCTAAACTTCACAGTAAATCTTGGTAAGCTGCTCAATGTTAGGACCTGGCTCCTCAAGCTTAGCAAAGCCTGCTTCAGTGAGACAAAAGGCTTCAGGTAATTTCTTTGGTTGTCAATTTCTTGGCTCTGGATCTTCTGATTTTGTGCTTCTTTATCTGTTTATGAGACTTGCCACTAGGATAAAGATTCTGTACCCCTAATGAACCACTGACACCATGCAGGTTTGTTTACATGTTTATACAAAAAAACTAGTTCTCAAATTATTAATTATTTAATTATAATATTTTTGTTAAGTTAAGGACATTTTATTTTTATTTATCTTTATTTTTACATATACATGTGTTTATTAGGTTTCCACTTTTTGCCTTCACGGAATTAAAAAGGCTTAGAATTTAATAACAATAACAATGTTTAAAATAAGGACTAGAAACAAAAACCTCGTAAAGAATGAACAAAGATAAATACATTCAGAAAAGAAAACAGATGATTACTGCATCAAAATATTAAGCAATATTAATAATAATAATGAAAAGAAAGTAATGTTCACATTGTCAAATAAGAGTATGTCTATTATAGAATGCTTTGACTCTGAGGTTCAGTATGAAGTCATCAGTTAACTTCTTATTTTTTTCCAAAGTCTCAAAAAATAAACAACTAATATTATATAAATA
>CAUYON010171921.1:0-23286 GCA_963573935.1 Arctocebus calabarensis
CACACAAAAACACACACACCCACAAAACCACAGTTGTTAATTTTAATGGCATTCTTGCCATTAAATAGAATATAAACTAAACAGAGACAGGAGAAAAAGAAAACCATGATTAGAGAACCAGAGATGGTAAAAAGTAACGACTCTGATTTCTACACAGGGTCATGTGGAGGCTCAGAATTAAGAGAGCTCTCCTGCTAACTTCTGTGGCTCTGAACTCTCTTTTCCTCATTTCAGTTGAAGATGAACTTCTTTAGGGCCAAACCACACCAAAATCTCTTTTACATCCTCAGGGACTGCATAAGGGTTCCTTGGAAAGTCTCATTGGATCACTGATGCCTGGTAACCCTGCTAGAATTTCTTTTGTTAAGGAGAAAGGGATAGTGGCAGAAAGGGGCAACTGTCTCCTTTCCCCTCCTATCGTAAATGTTGAGTTGGGAAGAGGTTGCCCAGTCAGCAACTGTGTTTTGCAGTCATACTTACTACATGTGGTCATTGACTTACTCTCATCAGTAGAATATGAGAGGAAGAGTGTGCCCCTCTGGGCCAAGGCTTTTAGGAAGCATATGAACATGTGCATCATCTCTGTGCTTATTCCTTTCCTGCTGGTTGGATACAGATGACATCTAGGGCTTAGAGAATCAGGTGTTGCTAGATGTAATGATCCTGGTTTCTGAATGGCCATGTCGAGAGTAGCCACCTGCAAACTTGACTGTCCTTTGAGCTATGTGAGCAAGAAATGAACTTTTACCATTTCAGATCAAGACATGTTTGGGTCTATTTCTCACAGTTTCTTGGTCCACACTGAATAATACAGATCAGATGCTATATTAGTCTAGTCAAGCTGCTGTAACAAAATACCAGAAACTGGGTGGCTTAAATAGAAGAAATTTATTTCTCATAGTTCTGGAAACTGGCAAGTCCAAGATCAAGTAAAGTTGGTTGCAGTCTGAGGTCTTTTCTTTTGACTTGTAGCTGGACACTATTTTAGTATGCTCATGTGATCTCTTCTTTGTGTGTGTTGAGGATAGGGGAGAGAGAGAGAGAAAGCACAATCTGTCTGGTACCTCTTCTTATAAGGGCACTAATTCCATCCTGAGGGCCCCACTCTCATGACCTTATCTAACCCTAAACACCTCCCAAAGGCCTAATCTCAAAATACCATTGCTTTAGGAATTAGAGCTTCAACATATGCATTTGGGGGGAGCATAAACATTCAGTCCAGAACAAATGGAATACTCCATGTCTGAGCCAATGCAGAGGGGAGAGCAGAGAAGATGTTCCCCAAATCTGTGTGCATATGTCACATACTTGTTCATGACTAGATGTGGTGGCTGACTCTCCAGAAAGGTTCCGACCATCTTTAGTGGGGCTCAAGATGGCCATCCTATTTTGAATAGGTAATTCATTTATGTTGTTCAAATATTGAAACATTCTGAAAAGATATATAGTGCCCACTCTACCCCAGACCTCAGCTCTTTCATTCATTTCCCTAGCACACAAAGAGGCACCATCTCTATTGGGTTCCTTTGTATCCTTCTAGGGTTAATGTAAATATAAGCATATTTATGTATATAATATACAGTTGTCCCTCTGCATCTGAGGGAGATTAGGTATAGGCCCCTCTGCAGATGTCAGAATCTGAGGATGCTCTAGTTTCTCATATAAAATGGTGTTGTGTTTGCATATAACCTACAAAATCTTCCCGTGTACTTTAAATCTTTAGATTATTTATAATAATACAATGTAAATGCTGTGTAAATAATTGTTATGTTGTATTGGTCTTAAAAAGTTTTATTATTTTTATTATTGTACTATTTTCTATTGCTTTAGTAAATATTTTCTCTGTTCATTGTTGGTTAAATTCATGGATGTGAAATCCTCCAATATGGAGGGCTCATACACACACACACACACACACACACACATATACACATTTTTCCTTACATAAAAGATAGCACACTAAAATGCTCTACATTTTACATTCCTTAACAATCAATCTCAGACACCATTCCATATCAGGACATAGGGAGCAACTTCATTCTTTCTCACAGCTAAGTAGTATTTGATTAAGGGGCATTATAATTAATTTAACTGGTCCCTTCTTGATGAACATGTGAATTGTTTCCAGTTTCCAGTTTGTTGTTACAGACAGTGCCGCAAGAATAATCTTTCTTTCTTTCTTTTTTTTTTTTTGAGACAGATTCCCATTATGTCACCCTCAGTAGAGGCTATGGCATCACAGCTCACAGCAACCTCCAACTCTTGGGCTTAAGTGAGTCTCTTGCCTTAGCCTCCCAAGTAGCTGGAAGGTGCCTGCCACATGCCTAGCTATTTTTTTGGTTGTAGTTGTCCTTGTTGTTTAGCTGGCCCAGGCCAGACTTGATTCTGTCTGCCTCGTTGTATGTGGCTGGCGCCCTACCCACTGAGCTATAGGCACCGAATCAGCTATAATAATCTTTTCCATGAAGAGTTTCATGGATATTTGCTTTGCTTCATTGCATCTAGCTCCTGGGAGGGTCGAGGGGATCTTTAGGATCAGCAATTTGGATTTCATTTTTCTAGAGGCTCCTACTATCAGTTGTAGTGCTCAGCAGAGCTGAGAAATTGTGGGCAGATCTCTGTCCCAGTGAAGTACCTTGAAATATTCCAAGGTAGGAGATATCATGCTTCCAGATTCCTTGTGTCTCTCCCAACCAGGGGTTGTGTGTCTGTGCCCTGTTCTCTTGTAACATAGTGCCTAGTAGATCTCTAGAGCTGCAGAAGCTGAGTGGTTTGGAGCTAGGGCTGGTTCAATTTGGGCTTGATTCCTGACTCCATCTTTTCTTAACTCTGTGACCATCAGCAGGTGTTTAAACTCTTGAGAAGGTCTTAGCTTCTTTAGCTATAAAATGAGAAAGACAATGATAGAGTTATTGTGAGGATTATAGAGGATAATGTAAGTAAAATACTTAGCACCGTGAATGGCACAAAATAAGTGCTCAGAATATAAGCGAGTATTAAGTGCTCTTAGCAAGAATAATGCTTCTCTCATTGGCATTATATATAACCTGTAACACTCTTCCCACTTTTCATGCTTCAGACTGTGGTTAAATGATGTTTAGAGACCACCAGCAAGTTCCTATTTTTTGCCACGTTTACTCCACTGATCAACTGTCCTCAGAGACAGATTGATCTAGGATAGTAATGACATATGTCACTTGCCAGCTTTTGGCTTGAGAAATGTCAGCTCAAAATGAAATAAACTCATAACTTTAAAGAATGATAATTTCATGAAAAAATGCCCTCTCCCTTTTAAAAGTTGTTTTCAGTCTGGCCAAATCAAGTGACATTTACACTGTGGTCAGTGCAGTGCAGAGGGAAATTGAGAGAAAAACAGTTTCGAACACATCTGGCTGATTTAGACAGACCAGATTGGTGTCCATAACAGAAAATCAGGCTCAAGTAATGGGTCTGAGGGCCCATAGATGGGTAGATGTAATCTTAATTGAGAACCTTATCTTTATTCTTAGAATTTGACAGCATGTTTGATATATATTAGGTGCTTAAAAAATATTGGATGAATGAAAGAGTGGATCAATGGAGAGAGATTCTGTTAATGAGTATGAAATTTTTAAAAAGGAGTAAATCGTGCTTTGGGAGAGGACCAATTTTTGTTCTATGTTGGCTTTACTTCTCTTCATAGGTCATCATTTCCTCTGGCTAAGAGTTGGTTTTATTCAATAACCATAATTTATTGAGTGCTCTCTGTCTGAAGGCCTAGTGCTAGGGCTGGCAGGCACATAGTGGTTGCCAATTCTCTATGTCATTTAATTTTGAATTAGAAAACATGCTAGCCTGGTAAGGATTGAGATGTTACAGGATTGGCCCTGTAACAATTGTGTTGCAGAATCCCAGCTCTTTAGAAAATTCAGCTTTGAATGTTTTCTGCCTATGATGATCCAAGTATAAAAATCATCACCAAATAGGAATGAGAATGGGGGCATGGGGCACCTGATAAATAACCAGGCTTGAATCTGAGCTCAAACATCCCATTGCTGCCATACATCCCACATCCTTGGTGAGAAGGGAGACAGGCAGGGGTCAATGAATGGGGATCTTATGAGTTCCAGTGGTCTCTGCCCTGACCCTAAGGCCTAGCCCTGCTTCCTGCTATTATGTTGTCAATAGTTAAATGCAGCCCTGATCCATCCTATTGAAGGCAGAGACTCACTCACCTTCTGAGGGGAAGATCTGCATATGTTCTCAGCTGCCAGTTGACTTCTGACTTTAGCCACTTAGGAGGGCTTGGTAAATTGTAGCTGAGCACACTTACTAATGGTGTGACCTTCTTGTATACCTGGCCTGACACAAGCATGCTGCCTTCATATTCATAATTACTATGTTTTCTGTTTAAATGCTACCTGTAAGGATATTTCCCCTTTTATTTTTATTGCTTATTGGTTTATTCTTCCTGTTTTACATGGTTTTGTATTCTTTGTCCTATACCAGGCAGCATGCTAGGCCAAATTTTCCATGTAAAAACCCTGATTTAGAATAAAGATGAGTTATTAAGGACAAGTCCATATTTCCCTAATAATAGAGAATGGAATGAGTGGAAGGCCGAGGAGAATGTGTCAACTGCAGAGGGAAGTGAGTAGCTATGTCTTATTGAGATTGTTCTGTGCCAACTATTGTGCTAGGTGATTTATCTATATTACTTCAGTTCTAACAAAATCCTTCAAAAAAGAGGCCATTTTCTCATTTTATCAATGAAGAAATCAAAGCTCAGAGATGTTAACCCATAGTAGACCACCTAACTGCTGAGTCAGATGGGGAAGTGTTGGTTCTTTATGGGCTTTACCACTCAAGGTAAAGACTGCAAACTATGGACCAGGTCTGGCTTTGCTTGGTATACACAGTGTTTAGAAACCGTTCAAATTGGGGTACCACATTTAAAAGCCAGGAAATTTCTCATAAAAAGTTAGGTCTTGGGCTTCTCATGAATATCCAGCCACGATGGACTTCTATACCTGTGGTTGGCTTACAAATCATGGTAAGGTGCATGATATGAGGTAGGGGTGATGGGATAGATGGTAGGGCTGTGGGGTTGGCTTACAAATCATGGTAAGGTGCATGATATGAGGTAGGGGTGATGGGATAGATGATGGGGCAATGGACATATTATAGAATATTCTGGAGCCAGCTCAACAATACCAAACTCAACAGAAGGACGTTACAAAGTTTGAACCATTTTGAGTCTGGACTGCTTAGGGTCTCTTGGAGGGGCTAGTTGATCTCTGAATTTCCATTTAGTTCTGAGCTTCCCCTTAGATCTTGCCTCCCCTGGAAAACCATTTGCTTTCCTCATTGTGAGGGGGTTTGTCATCATTGCTGCTGAAAAGTGACTTCACCATCAAGTTCACCACTGAGCAGCAACCTTGTGTTGATAGTGATTAGCACTGCTAGGTTTGCAACTACAGAGCTCCATATTTGTGGTATTCCATGTGAATGGTGCCTCCTGGGGTGGAGCATATAGCAACCATCTGGTAGTATGCACCTCTATTGCAGGTGGATGAGGTAATAAGACAGTCTTTCCTCCAGGGCTCAATGCCCAGGACAGTGATGGAGACTTGAAAAGGACATCCACACAATGAAGGAAATATGTCAGCCACATTTGTGGAGTGCTGGACTAGAATATATGAAAAAGTATGCAAAGCAGGGACTGGTGTTTCAGATTTGGGTAGGATGAAATTGAAGGCTATCACATGGCTTTTCACTCTGGAAAGGTGTCATGAAAAGACTTATGTTTATGAGAAATCATGGTGAAGAGAGTCTGTCAGTTGGACTGGAGGCACGAGTAGGAATGAAGGGAAAGAGAAAAATAAATATTTTCAGAGAAAAAGGCTTTTTCTAAAATTTTTCCTTCCATAGTTAAAAAAAAATTCTGATGGAGCATTTCTTTGAGTATGAAGACCATTATTCAAAGAAAAAAAATGGATCGCGACCTCATTTTTATTACCCCCAAATAGTTTTTAAAAATATATACACTAGGAAGATTTTATGTTCTCTTATACATTTTTCTATAATCATACATTCCTTTTTCCACTAGCTCAAGTATACATAAGCTTTATTTGAGGGGGGAAGTCCATGGATATTTTCAATTTCAAGTTCAAAAGAGAGCAAAGTCAAGGACTAAGAAGAAACAGGACGGAAGAATTTTGCTTTCAGTCAATTCATTCAAGATCTCAGAGCCTTGTTGACTCATTAAGTCCCATTAGAAAATGAACAGCCTCAGAGAGAGGGAAGGAGCCAGGGGGCTGAGGTCTTGGTGTGTGCCACACCTTTTGGGGGCAAAACACGATTATAAGAGGGACTTTACCTAACAAATGCAATCAGTGTAACCTGATTTCTTATACCCTCAATGAATCCCCAACAATAAAAAAAAAAAAAAAGAGGAAGAAAATGAACAGCTTGCTTAGGATTTGCTACTCAGGGAAGACTCTGGATGCTCATACTTTAGGGTACTTGCACTTCTAGTGAATAAATGGACTTTAGAATTTTGCCAGGCAGGTTTCTCCTGCAACATGACAGCAAGAACTTTGCACAACACACTCTCTAACCTTTCTCTCTTTGCCTTTCTCAAAGACTCCTCATTCTGCCATCTTCTGCTTGCTATAACGGAATCAGCCCATCTTTCTATCCACATACTAGGCCATGGAGCACAGCTGGAGAGAAAGATGATTAATCCTGAAGAAATCTCAAGCTCTGCAGTTATTACTGTGCCATCCCATTCCCACAGAATTTACTGCTAAAAGACAAAAGCTGCTCCTGTGACATTTGTGAATCTGTTAGGCAGCTTTTTATCTGGCCCTGAACATGAAACCTAAATGCAAGGCAAGCCAGAAAATCAATGCTCTGGAAGCAAGCTTTGACTAATCACTGAAAAGAGTTGGTGGATAATTGCCCCAGATTTCACACTCCTTGATAACTTTGAGCTATGTTTCCTACACCGGATCCCAGAGCTCACTGCTAAGACTAAGGTCTAGTTGTCCCAGCAGTTGCATGTTTGCTAACACTGTTGGCTACCTTTCTTTCCCTGTCTCATTTCCCCACTCTGCTAGTATTTCCAAGATTCTTTTCCTAAGCAACTATTTGCACTCAAGTCCTCACCTTAGTATCTGCTTTCAAGGGACCCAAACTAAGATGCTTGTTGAACGGATAAAAAGGAAGCTCTAGAAGAAGCAGATATTGATGATCCTGGTAGCTGTGAGACGGATGAGGCAAAATGAGAAGGGGTAAGGGATGAATCTGGTAAGTTTGGGACTCCTTTAAATCTCTTCCTTTTTTCTCAGCACTTCCCTGTAAATGAGGCCTTCTATGGTTTTCAGAATTTCAGAGGTCATAATAAAATTTTGATGTGTGGATATATAGCACCTAACAGAGTGCTTAGCACATAGTAGATGCACAGAATAGGTGCACACCGTCGTTGCTGAATCCAAGAATAAGGCATCTTGAGTCAGACATGTTTTCCAACTACACCACGTGCATTACTGCTATGTCAGTTGTCCATCTCTACCCTTCTTCCTGAACTATTTCATTGATTTCTCCCTCTCCCCAGTACAAGTGTGGATCTTTATACCCACTCACATTGGCCTTTATCTTGTTGGATTTATGCATATCTCCATGTACTGAGGTCCTTTCATTACTGCTTCTGCCACCTCACTCTTGCTGCTCTGCTCAGCTTCACATTCCTCACAGTTTCTCTCAGGATATCACCTCTATCCTCATCCAAGGTGTTGGTACAGTTCTTAACCAGGTAGAGTAATGGCAAGGACCTGGGCAGGAAATCTCATGACCTGTGTCATTACTTCCTTTTATCTTAGGAAGTGCTGGGTAACAAAGAAACAGAAAACTGCTCTAGGTAGCTTAAGCAAAGGAGGGTTTGTTTTATGCACTCTGATTTCTCTCTGCCTTTTGGGTCCTTGTGGTTTCTTATCTTTGCTGTGGTGCTACATTTTCCTTCCCCTGCGGAATTCCGTATCTCCTTGTTCACCGAGACTGCCCTCACAGGTTCCCATTTGGCCTTCCAGCTCAGCTCTCTGGGTTCATCATATCCTTCAAAGTGGACTGGCTCACTTTGGTATAAGTCTGTTCCAACCACCTGTGGCCAACAACTCACCAAAATTATATTGTGCATTGAGCTACCCCTTCAGGAATGTGAGTGGGATGGTTTCTTCATGTCGGCATATACAAGAAAAGAAAACAATTGCATGCCTCTAGAGTTCTTCAAAGGCCAAAACACCTCTGTGGTTAAGAGGGCTTTGTAAGGTGAATTTGAAGACATCAGCATTTCAAGGCCTTGTGATCTTCTGGGTAGGCCACCTATGTGGTTCCTATAGTCCATCCAATGTCTTTGGGAGCTTATTTTTATTGAGAAGTCTTTTTTTTTTTTTTTTTTGTACGAAAGGTCTTTATTGGTGGGGGAAGCTGTAGAGCAGCATTAAGGAGGAGGGGAGAGAGAGAGAGAAACGGGGAAAGAGAGGAGAGAGAGAACAGGAAAGGAGAAGAAACACACATGGGGGATGGGAGAGGAGAGAGAGGGAGAGAGAGAGAAAGAGAGCTTTATTGAGAAGTCTTTTATTTATTCATTACTAGGGAAAACCAACAACTTCCTATGGTCCCATTCTGATTTTAATTAGAATATTAATCAGCTATACTCTGCACAATTTTGGCTAAAAATCCACAATGCAATATACTAAAATTCCTAGGAACATAGCCAATTTAATTTGTATTAGATATTTTGCCCCAGGTTAGCATTAAGGACTTATTATTGTATAACTTATGTAGCTATTATTATTATAAATGTGTACATTGTGCAAATTAAAATAATATTTCATTTAGGGAAAAACCTCTCAGCTTCTTGAGTCTTAGTGACTGTGTCCTTGTTCCTAAAGGAATTTAGTACCTCCTTTGTGACACTTCTCATGGTAGATCTAGCAAGGAACTGCTTCTAGAACATTGAACCACCTATTACTTCTGAAGAACATAGTTCACCCACTGTTTTAGTGGCTGCACTCAGGACACAGAAGAGTAGCAGATGATTTCTCTGTGTGTCTTAGTTCAAAGAGCTTTCCGTATCCACAATATTTTATGATGACGTTATGATAGGGGAAGTGCAGGATGTTATGATGTATTTGGTGTGGCCTCTAGACTTGCCTGGAAATCAGAAAAGGCCTTTGGAGCACAGAATATGTAAATCAAAATCTATTGTTCCAAAAAGAAAGGGTGGTGTGTGGGAGGAATAAATAAAAGTTCAGGATGTCTGCATTATAGAGAGTGGCATGGGGATTGGCAAGAACAGGGGTGGGGATCCTGGCTGGGGCCAGGTAATGGAGAACATGAAGCCATGGTAAAGCAAAGAGACCTGGGTGAGGGATAAAGACTGAAGAGTCTCAATACAAGGAAGGTCTTTGGAGCCATGGATTCTGTTGGAATATCCCAGAAGAACACGGCACATGAGAAAAGAAGTCTCAAAATAGAGCCCCGAGCAACTTTCTGAGGGTAGAGGAAGAGGATACTGAGAAGGAGTGACCAGAGTGGCTCTGGAGGGAAATAGGACACCCTGGTGCAACTTCAGCTTAGGGAAATGTGTAATGGGACTGACTGGACATAGCTGACACCTCAGATGCTGCTAAGAGATCAAGCAAGATATGTCCCCACAAAATCTGAACTCAATCTCCTATGCCCATCTATGACCCTGGAGTCTAGCAGCAACTATTTGATCTCCCACTCCCTGGTGCATATTTATAGCCAGTTTCTGGCTAATCACTTTTTTGTGGAATTTAAAGATATTTTCTTAATTACAAGAATTGTATGCAGTATCAATAAGTGTTCGGTGTAGTGTGTAAGTTTCCACATAAACTCTCTATGCCATTTTGATTAGAAATCTTTTTCCAGGAATATAATCATTGTTTTTCTAAAGTAATGGCTATCATCATCACATAAATGTGTATTTATTTGAAGTAGTATTTCCTGGACCAGAATCATCAGTGTCATCTGATGTGGTTGGCAGAATTCAAGGTGGCCCCAAGATCACTGACTCCCCAGTATACATGTCCTGTGTAATCTCCTCCTTTTGAATGTAAGTGGGACTTGTGAATATGATGGGATATTACTCCCGTGATTATGTTAGAAGAAGAAGGAATTTTGCAAATGTAATTAAGGTCCCTAATAAATTGACTTTGGATTGATAAAAAGGGAGATTGTTTGGGCTGTGCCTTTCTTGAAAGAACAAATTCGAAGCATGAAAGAAATTTCTTCTGCTGGCCTCAAGATAAAGAAAATTCTCATATGGTGAAAGGCTTCTAAAGGGCTTAGCTACATGGCAAGGTCATGAAGGTGACCTCTGGTCCCTGGCTAACAGCCAGTAAGAAATCAGAGCCCTAAATCTGACACCCACAAGGAACTGAATTCCACTTACAGCCGCACATGAACTTGGAGGAGGACCTGGGGTTCCAGAATGGAATCCAGCCCAGCTGCCACCTTGATTTCAGCCTAGGGGGAACCTGAGCAGAGGACTTGCTTGGACCTTTGATCCATGCAAATGTGAAATACCAGTGTGAGTTTTTTTAAGCTGTTAAATTTGTGGTAATCTGTTACTCAGCAATAGAAAACAAACTCACGTTGGAACTTGTTAGTGATACAACTTCTTAGGCCCCTTCCCAAATATACCGAATTAGAAACTGGGGGATGGGGAGTGTCTAGAAACCTGAGCATTAACCAACTGTCCGGGTGATTCTGAGTCTTATTAAAGCTTTAGTCATTATTTCACAGCATCCTCTGAGTACTCAATCTTATGTTGATGACATGGCAATAATTAATAATAAAGTAAAATGATCATTTGAAGCATACCTTATATATGAAGCTCTTTCAAATACGTTATCTTATAGACTCCTCTGTCCTTTAACTCTCATAAGATTGCCACAGTTCCATTTTACAGATAAGAAAGCTGAGGCAGAGCTGTAACTGGATTCAAATTTTAGACTTGCTGAAACTGGTATTGGAATAAAATCTTGTGTGACACAACACAGCCCATATCAGGCATCTGTTGGCTTTTGGAACATTTTATAATGTATTGATGAAAACACAGATTTGTGGACTATAAGAAACTTATTCTGGATTCTGGTGGCCCTTGGAGATTACCCAAGTCTTCTTTTGTTGGGCTTACCAGACAGCAAAAGTAAGCTGGACTGGGAACTGCATTCACTTCCCACTCATGGATACTCATTCATGATTCCCTTCCACTCATGATGGGTGCCTGCTGAGTGTCAAACAAAGCCTTGGCTCCCAAGCTGAGGGTGGTGGCTGGAGCAAGCTGGCAGTGGTGGAAGCCCAGGGAACCTGTCTGTTAGAGACCTGAGTCCAGGCTGCTTTACCTTCAGTGGCCCATCTTTAGAACACTCCCAGGGAGATGTTTACAGAGGTAAGCACTTTGCTGCAAGTCGGGCTGTCCTTTGATTAACATAAGAAAATGATCCCTCTGTGTCCTCTAGTAGTTTCTGTGAAGCTCAAACTAACTGCACTGGTGATAGAGTAACTCTGACATTCCTACTTACACAGAGCCACACAGCCACAAGGACTGCATGTTCAGCCATTTGGCCTATAAATTTCTGGTCATTGATTAGAGATCACTAGACTGAAAGCTTTGCCTGGCACTGTCAGTTCATTTGTGGAAACCCCCTATTATCTCAAACATTCAAATCACTGATGTAATTATTCCTATTAAGTGCAATTATTTTGGTAAACTAATTAAAAAGCCAGTGGGGTAGGGGGAGGAGGTTAATGATATAATGATGGTGAGGAGAAAACTGCTAAGTACAGTGCCACCAAGTAACTGCCTTTGGCAGGGAAATGGTCACACGGTCTCTCAGTGAGTTAAATTATAGGAAGCTTAGGATTTTCACAGGAGTGGGGTTTAGCAGAAATAAAAGATTTGATACCAAACATATCAAACAAGGTTAGTGACTCTTGTTTCAGGAGTAAGATACCACAGCACCCTAAACACCTTCCTGACTAAACACCCCAAATGTGGGCTAAATATTTGAGAATGCATTGTTAATGTGCATGGTTGAGCCGGCACAGAAAGTGGAATTCTACAAAGGCCAACGTAGCATGAGAGTGGGAACCAAAAGGGGTTCAGCCAGCACCAAAACTGGCCTCCACTCAGGCTTTTTCCACCCAAACACACAGACCCTGACAGTCACAGGGCCATAGTGTTTGGCTGATATCCTGGTGGGAGATTATCTTGTATAGGCCTTGATATAAGCTGTGACCTCAAAGTCAGGTGAGTGAGAAGTGAATCTACCAGGTCCAGCAAGGGCCTGGAGCTGCACTGCCCTGAGCAGGAGCTGGACATGTGCCTGTTGAATACTTGAAATGTGCCCAACAACCAAGGAATTGGATTTTTAATTTCACTCAATTTTACTTAATGTAACTTAAATTTGAATAGCCACACAGGGCTGCTGGCTATCCTATTGGGCACTGCAGAGCCAGAGGGTACACCCAGAGCCCCTAGAGCCCTTTAGGAAGTGTGTTGTTGTTGTTGTTTTGAGACAGAGTCTCACTCTGTTGCCCTGAGTTGAGGGCCCTGGCATCAGCCTCGCCCGCAGCAACCTCGTGATCTTCCTACCTCAGCCTCCAAAGTTGCTGGGACTTTAAGTACTCACCGTGACACCTGGGTAATTTTTCTATTTTTAGTAGAGGTAGGTCTTGTTCTTGCTTGGGCTGGTCTTGAACTCCCAAGTCCAAGGGTTTCTCTCACCTCAGCCTCCCCTATTGGTAGCACCATAAGGGGTGAGCCACCACGCTCAGCTAAGAAAGTGGTTTAAGTCACAAAATAGTGTCAGTAGTATTTGCTGATGTGGTTATGTGACATCCCACACTTGTCTCACAGTGTGCACCAACAGGCAGGGAGCTTACCCTTTTCACCCTCTCCTTACGCCTCAGGGGCAGTGTTCCAGAAAGAGACAGCTGTACTTAGCTGTTTTCTCCTCACCATCTTTATATCATTAACCTCCTCCCCCTACCCCACTGGCTTCCTTGGGAAAGAGGTGCTTAGAGGCAACCGTCTTACTAAAGGATGTGAGGTCCCTGATCATATGGGGACATACTGGGGGGAGGTTGGTATGTTTTCACCAACAAATGTCAGCAAACCCCACCTTGGGTGGCTCTGCTCACTGGGCTCACACTTCACACCCTGCTCATAAACCCACCCCTCTCTGGGAAGCAGGTCACTGAGTGCCCCTGCCCTGCTTCACTGGAGGTGAGGTGAGGAGCCCTCTGTGGATCAGAAAGGAAGAGCTGTGGCCAGGGTCACAAGGTCACTGAGTACTGAGCCCTGAGAGAGGACCCACAGCTGGAGCTGCTATCCCCTGATGGATCTGTCTAAGCTGCTTCCGCTGTCAATCGGACAGGGCCATGGAGCACAGTCAGCACACACAGTGCTAAAACACTCTTCTTGTTTCATTTTGCTTCACAAGGCAGGAAGGTCCCATCAACACTCACCCCCTAGATCAGTGTCAAGGAGAACAGAGCTGAGTGAAAGAGGCCACAGGGAAGGGAAGCAGAAATGTCTGCCGGCCTATCCTGAGCCATGGGTAAGATATTCTAGTCACCCACCCAGGGATTTGCTTTGTCGATGTTACTGTCAATCCTGCTTGCAGATGAAGAGACCAGGCCTCAGAGAGCTCATGTGACCCTTCAGGGTGCAAATCTGGTGAGTGGCAGGGCAGGATTTGAAGCCAGATGTGCCCATGGCAACCCTGCAGCCACAGGATGGAATGGAGGCCACTGTGTCCTCCACCAAAGCTACTGTGGCTGTCCGTGCTGGTCACTCCTGTGGTGACCCCAGATTCATAGCAGCCTCTGCTCCACTCACCCTGTGCTGCACGTCTATACCCTAGTATGATCTGTTTTTTCTGGTGAGCGGCAGGGCAGGATTGTCTTCAAATGCTTCAACTCCTACTCCTGGGCTGAGAAGACTAGGCTGGAAAGTAAGAAGACCCAGAGAAGGGGAGAGGAATTTAGAGTTTGGGGAGTGTGGTGAGAACTGCTAGGCTGGGTGGTAGTGGGGAGGCTCTGGATCCCCCTCCCCCACCTTGGAAACTTTTCATGATTTCTGCATTGCTTTATGATGAAGGGCCTGGAAATCTCTAGTACAAAGCTCATATCCTACCTCCTGTTGGCTGAGGCAGCAGTATGAGGTTCAGTCTGAGGTTCTCCTCTTTCTGGGAAAACTTAGGAAGTCATGGGGCATCAATTCCAGTTTTTACTTCTCTTGTGTGAATGGGCTCCTCTCTCTAACATCCTTCCTCCAAAAAGGGAGGCAATTTTCTACCGATATTCAGGAAAAAGGAGACATTAAGCAGGTAAGGGAAATCACAAAGCGACTGTATTTGATTTTTCTGGCTATCTTTCCACTATTGTAAATCAGTTCTGTTGGTATGGAGAGATATCTGAGATAGGAACGCTGTTGTGTCTGTATAATACAACACTATCATGCAGGTAGGGCATTGAATGGGGACTAGGGTTTCCATCTGAAGCTCCCACAGCCCCTTTCTGGGTCTGGTTGAACACTGTTATGTAAAATTCCAAACAGTGATTCAGGCGCCAGAAATCAGATTCTGAGAGTTCAGGATAGAAAAGGAGAATAGTGTGCTCTAAAATTTGTTCATGAGTTACTTTTTCACCTTAGGTGTCTTGGTATGAATGTTTCCTTAGTGTCAGGGGAAATCTGAAGAGCAATGTTGAGCTTCTGAAAGTCTCTGAGGAGATGCCAGGGCTCGCTCTCTCTCCTCAGGAGTGGAATCCTGTCTGATGGAGCATTGAGCAATCGTAGGTCTGAGACTTGTGTCAGTCTTCAAATGTGGATGATTGACTAAAATACACTAATTGAGGATCATGTTCAAGAAACACAAAGAAGAGGAAATAGGAAAAATGTATGTCCATTTTAAAAGTGATTACCTTGTACTTTCTGTTTTAGATAAGATGGAGTAGACACATTTTTTCCTATTCCTCCTACTAAATATAGGTGAAAACTCTGGACAATATAAACAAACATAAAAAGGCTCTGAAAGGTGAAGAGAAGTAGGCAAATCAGCTAGAAGGCTCAGGATTCAAGTGACAACACAGCAGTGAGTTTTCTAGGTTTTCTTTTTACCTTAATCCTATACCCTAGACTGGCTGCTACATAGGCCTAAATGTAAGACATAAAATTATAAAACCCCTAAAAGTTGGTATAGAAGTAAATCTAGATCATCTTGGGTTTTACAATGACTTTTTACCTACAACATCAAAGTCAATGATCCATGAAAGAATTGATGAGCTGGACATCATGAAAAAAAATTTCTGTTCTACTTAAGATAGTCAACATAATAAAAACACAAGCCACAGACCGGGAGACTATATTTGCATAAGATATATCTGATAAAGAACTGTTTTCAAAACTATACAAAGAACTCTTAAAACTCAACAAATGGGCCACAGATCTTAGTAGACATTCACGAAAGAAGATACATAGATGATAAATAAACATGTGGAAATATGGTCCACATCACATGTCATCAGAGATATGCAAATTTAAAGAGAGACCACTACACACATTAGAATGACCAAAATCCCAAACACTGACAGCACCAAAAGCAGGTGAGGATGGGGAAAAACAAATAAGAATTCTTGTTCATTGCTGGTAGGAATACAAATGGTAGGAGGAGGAGGAGTATAACCACTTGGAGGTTTCTTACAAAACTAAAAATTCTCTTAACCATATAATCCAGCAGTTGTATGGTGGCCCGAACAGGGGAGCCTAGGCCTGTGTGGGGTAGTGTGTATATGGGAAATCTCTGTACTTTTCCTTCAGTTTTGCTGTGACCCTAAAACTGCTCGGAAAAATCCTACTCAAAGTGCCAATTTTTAATTGTTTCAGAAGTTAGTTATTTCAAAATCAAACTTCATATGCTACTTTAGAGAATACAGAAGGAACACATCTGCATTCTTTAAAGACACTGACACAGTGCTGATTTCAGAACTTGTACTTGAACTTGCATACACATATGCAGGGGCAGGGAGTATGTGAGAAATCTCTGCACTTTCCAGTCAATTTTGCTGTCAACCTAAAACTGCTCTAATGCATTAAAAGTTATCTCAGAATGGGTCATAGATTTAAATACAGAAAAGCTTTTAGAAGAAAATATTTTGGACTTATAACTTGGTGAATAATTCTTACATAAAATACTTGAAAACTACAAAAGAGAAAAGCAGATAAATTGGGCTTTATCAAAATTTTAACTTCTTGGGCCAGGAGCAGGGGCTCACACCTGTAATCCCAGTACTCTGGGAGGCTGAGGCAAGCGTATCACCCGGAGCTCAGGAGCTCTGAGCAAGAGCGCAACCCTGTCTCTAAAAATAGCCAGAGGCAGCCCCTGTGGCTCAAGGAATAGGGCACCAGCTCCATATACTGGAGGTGGAGGGTTCAAAGCTGACCCCAGCCAAAAACTGCAAAAAGAATAAAAATAAAAATAAATAAATACATACAAATAGCCAGGTGTTATGGCAGGCACCTGTGGTCCCAGCTACTCAGGAGGCTGAGGTAAAAGAATCGCCTAAGCCCAAGAGTCTGAGGTTGTTGTGAGCTATCATGTCACAGTATTCTACTGGGGCAATAAAGGGAGACTCTGTAGCAAAACAAAGAAACAAAAAATTAACTTCTACTCCATGAAAGACCTTGTGAAGAGGGTGAAAAGATAGCAACATGTAGAAAATATTTGCAAACTACATAGGACTCATATAAAATATATAAAGGACTCTCAAAACTCAACGGTAAAATCACAAACAATCTGATTAGAAAAGGGGCAAAAGACATGAAGAGATATCTCACTGGAAAGAATATACAGATGGCAAATAACGACATGAGAAGATATTTGATACCACTAGTACTTACGGAAATGCAAATTTAGACTACGATATCATTATACTACTAGTAGAACAGCAAAAATAAAAAATAGCGACTATCCCAACCTGGCAAGGATGTAGACAAACTCATAAATTGCTGGGGATGTAAAATAGCATAGCCACTCTGGAAAATAGCTTGGCAGTTTCTTAAAAACCAAACATACACTTAGAGAACAACCCAGCAATCACATCCGTGGTCATTTACTCCAGAGAAATGAGACTTATACCCATACAAAAATCAGAACATGAATGTTCACTGCAGCTTTATTTATAATAGCTGAAACCAGGAAACAACCAAAAATATCCTCCAATGTATGAATGGCTTAATGAATTTGGTACATCCATACCACGGAGCACTAACCATCAATAAAAAGGAACAAACTATTGATACACTTGGATGGATGTCAAGGGATTATGCGTGGAAGAAGACAATCTCCAAAGGTCACATATCATATGATTCCATTTATACAGCATTCTTGAAATGACAAAATTATAGAGATAGAGATCAGATTAGTGGTTGCCAGGCATTTGGGATGATGAGTGGGAGGAGGTGGGTAGGATTATGAAGGGTTAGTGTGAGGGAGCACTCCATGGTGATGAAATAATTTTGTCCCTTGATTGTAATGGTGGTTACAAAAATTCATACATATGATAAAATGACATAGAACTATATATACACATTGTACCGATGTCCATTTCCTGGTTTGATACTGTAGTATAGTTAAGTAACAAGTAACCACCAGGGGAAACTGGGTAAAAGGTTCATAGGACCGCTCTGTATTATTTTTGAAATTTCCTGTGGTTTTATAATCATTTCAAAAAAAAGTTTAAAAACTTTAAGAAATGACTGAGGCAAGAGAATCGCCTAAGCCCAGGAGTTGGAGGTTGCTGTGAGCTGTGTGACACCATGGCACTCTACCAAGGGCGATAAAGTGAGACTCTGTCTCTACAAATAAATAAATACATAAATAAATAAAATAAAATAACTTTAAGAAATGCTGTACTCTATGAGTTTATATTGATATTATCAATTCAAATTTAGGATTACAGAGTGAGTGTCATTGATTTAATATCTATATCTCCTTTCCTCCCTCACACCAAATATCCTGATTCTCAATGACACTAACATAAATACCTATTTCCTTTCCTTTCTTTCTTTCCTTCTCTCTCTCTCCCTCCCTATCTATCTCTCCCTCTTCTTTTATAAGATATATCCAACAATCTCAGAGTAATAATATCACTAACAAGGTGATTACTGAAAGTAATTGATGAATTATTTTGAGTTTTTTTTGTCTTTATGGCATATACCACTAGGAATATACTGATGATTTAAAATAAAATACAGTAGTTTCTCTTTGGGGGTTATGGTACCAGTGGTTATACATCTATGTTCATTTGTTTAATTTTGCTTTTAATTTTAAGGATTGTTTCTTGAAAATTTAATTTTGTTGCATAATCACATAAATTTTCATATGGCTTTAATTCACATCCTCAGAACTAGATATGTTCAGAGAAGCCCAAATTTTATCCATTTTCTCCTATCTTCCATTTAAAAATATGCATTTGTATATATATTTGCACACACATGCATATCTTTTATATCTTCTACTTTTTAGGAACTATTAAAAACTTCACTACATTGAAATTATTACACAAGTATTGATCCTGGCAACCACTTCCTTATGCTATCTAGAACAATTCTTCTTTGACAGGTGCATAATACTCCACTGTGCGGATATGCCATTTTTTAGTCAATAATTTCTCTACTGACAGGCATTTATTTTCCAATTTTCTGCTGTTATGAATCAGCCTGCAGCTAATTGTTATTTGCACATAACTTTTCTTATTTTGCCAGTGTACTTTTGGGATAGATTTCTGGAAGTGGGATTGGTGGATCGAAGAATGATTTTTATAGATATATATGGATTACTTTTGATTTGTTAAAAAAGAAAACAGAATGGAACGGTAAACCAGAATACAGAACAACAGTTCTATGAAGATGACTGTCAATTTTGACCCTCTGTTCTTTGGGAGGTGGGAAGTTCCCTATGGTGCAAACTATAGAGATGGTGACTATGGAGATCTGGAGGGCGTACCTCTGCCAGCCTCCCAGCCCCTGGATGGCTTTTGGACATCGAGCTGCATCAGCAATGCAAGTGAATACCTGTGGTGGTACCAGCAAGACCCCATGTCATCCCTGGGACCTGCTCTGTTCCTCAGACCCCCCTGGGAAGTCCCAGCATCACTTTCATGCAGCCCTTTGTGTATCTCTTGACATAATATCTACTTTGTGTTCCAGGCATTGTGCTCATTCAATTCACCCACTCTAGGAAGTGAATACTTTGGTGAGTTAACTAAAAAGTAAAGGCTACTGTTTTTAATTATTACCATTAAAGCACAAATTGATGTTTGAAGCAGTAAACAGGGAATACTTTGATGACAACATAAAAACAAACCTGGTTGGTCTACTGCTAAGTCTATTTTCTAAAGCAATTAAACTAAGCAAGACAGTTGAGGTTGTGGAGGAAACCGTAGTATCTGGGACAAAACATGGAGGGCTTTGGGAGAGCCATCCAGCCTCTTTAGGCTTCAGACTCCTTATCTATAAAATGAGGATTTGGGGCAAACTCCAAATTCTGTAATAGGATTTAGCAGGGCTGGAAAACACTATGGGAACTAAGTGGGACAAGGTGGGTGGGAGGCGTGTGCATTAAACACTGTAAGAAAATGAGGGCTAAAGAAAGCGCAGGGTTGCTGCTGTCAGGAAATCTTAAATTAAGGATTGCTTTCACTTTTGCTTATTTTCTTCTCCAATGCTTTGTAATCCTCATCAGCCAATTTAGAAAATGCCCCTCTATGCTCTGGGGAGGATTATGTTTCAAGAGGAGCAACATTTGATTATCTGAGAGAGCTTAGCAGGGACCAGTGGCCACCACTGGTGACAGTGACTAATGAAAGAGCCTGGCCAGCAGCATGTGACCGCAGGCGGGCATTGTGTAGCTGCGTGTCTATCCTTAGTTAAATTGAAGGGTCCAATTTGGTCTGCTGAACAAACATATTCGTGGAAGCTTATTGAACACAAAATTAATTTAGGAGACATTAATCTAAACAGAACTCAACTGACAGCACCAGTGGTGGTGTTTAATGGAAGACAGAGTAAAACAAAATGAGCCAGGTCTGCCATAGCCCTTCCTTTTGTTGAGAAAATATGAGTATCCCCAGGGATTTAATTGACTCTAATCCTTTCTCTTGAACAATTTGGCCTCTACATAGACCGAGTGAGCAAAAGAGAATCCTGAAGAATGCCCAATCTCAGAGAGAAATGTCCTGAAGTCATGTTGGCCTCAGGCTGAGATGCTGCCTGCCCACTTGTACACTTTTCTCTTCTCACTTCTGCTTTATTGTATGTTTGGAGGGAGAAGTATTTACATTATTAGCCTATAATCGTGCTTCTCCCGCTGTGATTCCTAGACCAACACTGTCCGCACCACCTGGGAGCTTGTTAGAATCTCAGACTCTCTGGCCCCGCCCCAGACCTGCTGAATTAGAATCTGCATTTTAACCAAATCCACAAGTGATTTGTAAGCACATTAGAATCTGAGAAGCCCAGTTTCCTAAAGTTCTCTCCTAGAGGAAAACTTAGAACAATCTAACCTCTGATGATGCAGAAAAGTAAGAATTGTCTGATAATTTGCTGCTCTGAATTATATGAGTAATTGAAAACCAGTGCAGAAAACTTAAAAAAAAAGTGCAAAAAACCCCAAATCATCTATAATCTTGCAAACCCCATGTAACTATGATTAACATTCAAGGATGTATCCTCCTATCTTTGTTCTATGCATATATGTTTAGGATTGCTTTAACTTTTGCTTATTTTCTTCTCCAATGCTTTGTAATCCTCATCAGCCAATTTAGGAAATGCTCCTCTATGCTCTGGGGAGAAGCATAGAGGGGCATAATCCCTCATTTATTCAAAAAATACTTATTGAGCTCCTAACAGTAGGTGCTCGAGATACAGTAACCAGCAAGATTGGTAAGTTTCTTGGGAAAATCCAATGTGTAACTGTGAGACACATAACCAGGACCATACTATGGATTATATCCTCCTGTCTCCTCTTGCCCAGTCTCTGCTTTCTTATCCCCTGTGTCCTTAATATCTAGCTCCCAGTTCCAGAGACAGTAATGGTTTCCTTCAGTCTGCCCTTAGTGACTTTCACCTCATCCACTTTCCTTCTAATTTCCCCTCAGGGTCTTGTTAATCACAAGATTAGTTAACTTTTATGGCGTGCTTACAAAGTGCCAGGCACTGTACTAAGTGCTTTGTATGCGCTATTGTCTCTAATGCTTGCAACAATCCTATCAGGCACTGTTATTATCATTCCCCCTTTATATGAACTGAGTGAGGTCACCCAAACAGGAGATGGTAGTCAATCTCCAGGACTGGCATTGAGCTGACACACCAATTTGGGCTAGGATGTTAATGAGTAATAACTAACATGTGTCTCATCTGGGCATTTAACAGGCAAGTGCCAGAGACCAAACAACTTAGACTGCATCTCCAATTCTGATATTTTCAGAAAAGAGTGGTATCAAGTGAGGTGAAAGAATGTTAGAAGAAGGTCTTCCCTATATATCCTATATCAAATCATTTAATTCTTCAGCAATCTTTTTTTCTTTGTTTTCACTCAATGGACAAACATGCACCCAAAACAAGTCCTTTGAGCATTTGACCTCCTGCAAAATTGTCTATTCCCAGCCAGGCAAATATTGACCCTATTCACCCTTCAAGATGTAGCCCAATGACTTCCTGCTTCTTGGGGACGTTCCTGGGTTACCCAGGCTAAGCTGATGCTTCTCTCCTTGTTATATAACATACTCTTATCTCTTCCTGGTTCTAGGGCTCTGAACTTGGTCTTTTCAAGCCACAATCCCCTTATCTGTAAGATGAGGATGATCACAGGGTCTACATGGTAGGACCACGTGAGAGACTTCGGGAGAGCAGCTCCATGACCAGCATTCGGAAACCACTCAACAATGGCATCGAATGCTCTTCTCAGAGTGCAGATTTTTATCACTTTTGCATATTGTAAAGCAAGGACTACATCTTATTTTTGTATCTCAGGGACTAGTTTAGACCCAGAACTGGTGTTCAGCAAGTGAAAGTACTAGCAGAAAAAGAAAACAAATCAGCACTTAGATTAAGCAAGAAATTAAGACTAGGATTTAATCTATAGTGACAGCTCATGCTCTGGGGCCTATAGGTAGAAAAGGACCTTATTTATGGAAGGTGTGAGTAAATCTTTTGTATGTTTCCAAATTGATTTTAAAAATCCTGGTACAGTAAATGTCCAGTGATCTTGCCTCTCCTGTTATATTTGTGGCCATAGTGAGAGGTTTGATACGTTCTTCAGTGTCAATCTTTCTATTTAAAGGCAAGTAGAATGTACCATTAGGTTAGGGGAGATTTAAGCTGATCAGTAAATTAGAAAATACTGTAAAAGAAGATTAAAGAATCCAGTACTAGCTGATAGTAGAAGAAAAGATCTGTACAGCAATTTGATAATATTTCTAAGATGATGGAAAAATTGTGTGTATGTGCACAAAGAATGGTTTCATACATCCCAAATTACATTTATATTGATTTGGGGTATAGATTCATCTTAAGTCTTACCACAGACAAAGTGAGAGGTTTCTGGTAGTCAGGGACTTTATATCTGATATAAGAGATTTAAATTAGTTATAAAGAAGGATTTTTTGAGATCATCTTGCTTTCTTCCTAGGTTATACAGACAGGTATAGTAGTAGACTGTGCTTGAATTTGTTTATTTTTTTAAATTTAAGAGTATATTTGCTCTTAAAAAATTCTGGTTAATAAATTTCTTGGGGAATTTTAATACATGTAATTAAAATATGAAAAGCATACAACTGCAAATTAGTCTCAAAATGTGCTAGGTTATTATTAGTGATGGAAGACTAATAATGGCCAAGGACAATTTTAGAACTCTTAAGATTAAAAAATAGCAATACTTACTATAATTATAATAATATTAAAATTTTCCAAAAGGCTTAATAATAATTCTTGCCCAGCTTCTGGTTGACTGATAGCATTGCTCAAAATGAAGAATTCTCCCTCCAGATGGCCTCTCTGACAGAGCCTCTGCAGCCTCTGAAGGTTGCAGTGACGTCTGTTTAAGAAACTTATTAAAGGTAGAGTATTAATGTCTTTATATAGTGATCAAGGAAATGCCATGAAGGCTATCTATAACAGTACGATCAAAATATTTCTGAATGTATATGAAT
>CAUYON010171924.1:0-14977 GCA_963573935.1 Arctocebus calabarensis
ATAGTGATCAAGGAAATGCCATGAAGGATATCTGTAACAGTATGATCAAAATATTTCTGAATGTATATGAATCGTGCCCTGTGATTGCACCAATGTACATAATTATGATTCAATAAAATTATTAAAAAAAAAAAAAGTCAAAAGAAATCTCTTTTCCTAGCAGGTGATCAAGTGGAGGGCTCTTCTGTTGTAATAATACACGAAGAGCAACCAGCGTGTCACGGAGAAAGGTCAAATGCAAAGTTGCAGATGAACAAAGAAGGTGTGGAAAAGGCCAGGCAGGCGGGATATCAACCCCACTCCCAGAGCAGTGGGTTCTCTGTGAGCTGGAGCAGAAACTCTGACCACCAGGACATCATGGTTTGTTATCTAATCATGTGTTGAGGATGTAGCTTGGAGCATGCCTGGGGTTGGAAGCGCCTGGGCAAAATCCCAGGTGATTTCTTTTTTCTTTTTTCCTTTCCTTTCCTTTCCTTCTCTTCCTTTTCTCTTTCCCTTTCCTTTCCTTTCTTTCTTTCTTTCTTTTTTTTTTTTTTTAATACAGAGTATAAATATGTTGCCCCAGGTGATTTTTTTTTGGGGGGGGGGGAGTAGAGTCTCAAGCTGTCACCCTGGGTAGAGCACCATGGCATCATAGCTCATAGCAACCTCAAACTCTTGGGCTCAAGCAATCCTCTTGCCTCAATTTTTTCTATTTTTTAGTGGAGACGAGGGTCTTGCTCTTGCTCAGGCTGGTCTTGAACCTGTAAGCTCAAGCTGGCCACCTGTTTCAGCCTCCCAGAGTGCTAGGATTATAGGGAAGAGCCACTGTGCCCGGCCTCCAGGTGATTTTCTTAATGGTGGTCAAGGGTCATGTAGCCACATTCTCTTCTATGCTTGAGTGAGGGATGCTCCTGTCTCCTGGGGATGTGGCCTCTTTGGCTAGAGATGTGGCTTCTGGAAAGGAGCACCACTAGGTAATAAAGGAAGGACACAGGGGCACAGACAGTCAGAAGCTGCCACTTCAGCCTGATGATGGATGAAGTAACAGGTGCCAAAGCCATGTGACCTTTACATGCAGGCGTTAGCCAGAAAACCATTGTGTGACTTGCTAGTTCCTCAAACTTCTGGAAAACAGAATGGTGGAATAGGTGAGGGGACAGGGTGAAATTAGGGATATACAAGAGAACATAGGGCTTTGGAAGGATAAGATTTTTGATCCAGCTGAAAGAGGATTAATGGAGGGATGTGGCAACAGAGCTTTTATTATCACATGGATGTAAGGCATAGTGAAGTCCCTATGAGATGTTTTGCTCAATGTTACTCAGGAGGACAGAGCCATAGTGCCTCTCTCCCAGGAGTCCGTGATGCACTTATGCTGAACACACAACTCTGTGTGTCATATAAAGTTTTACACATGGCGTCTTATTTAATCCTCAGGCAGCCTGATGTGTTGGGTGTACTATTGTTCCCCGTGTTTTATTTATGTGGAAACTCAGGCTTGGAGAGATGGGTCCATCCCAGGGTACAAGCTAATGTTTAAGAGCTTAGAACCCAGGATTAGAACCTGGGCTTACTGGACTCCTGGACCACGGCCGTCACCAACAGGTGACCCTACTGCACACTCTGCTGCTTTGTGGCACGTGGGTCTGGGTCTTACGTCAGTGGGGTGATGTGGCTCACAGAGGCTGCTGACTTTTTTTAATTAAGACTTTAGCAGACAGTAAAACTAGCTTGAAATAGTTATTATCTGAAAATTGGCCATATGCTTAGCATTGGGCTAGCTTGATTGGTTAAATTAAAGAAGCAGGCACTAATCAAAGGGTTTCTCATGAGGGTTTCTCATGAGCATGCTGGCCAGCTTTGGTGTTCCAGTGTGAAATGCAAAGTCTGTGATGTTTAAATGCAATTATGGAATGAAAATCATGTGTGCATTACTATCGTCCTATTTTCAAAGCAGGGAAATTACTTTCCAGAATTGAAGTTTACACAGAACAGTATTTTTTCCAAATTGGCCATTAAGCATCCTGGCTGTAGTTAGGGTCCTGGACTTGAGTCATGGGCAACTGCTGAAATCAGATGTGTGTGTGGGAGTGTGTGGCTGCGGGCTGTGCCACATAATCGACAGGAATACGGGACAGACCGGCTCAGGTGGGAAACAGAATGAAACGCCAAATCAAAGGCCAGGCATCCTTGTGTGTGGCGGTGCATAAATCAACGAGGTGCTGGGTGATATGGCTGTGGTTTTAGTGTCGAAAATGAAGAAGAAAGGAAACATTTTAGGCACAATAGGAAAAATTCCCTAGTAGAGAGAAGAAAAACATAATTTTAAGACTGTGTGTTCTAAATAGTTAGGAATAGCATCATAAAGTTGAATAGTGGATGAAACTTATTGGAGTCATTTTCCTAATGCTTATTGAACATATAGGATTCTCCACAAGTTGAGCACTCTTTTTTTCTTTAATAGACCATCTGTATAACCTATTAAAACTGCTCAACGATTATTTATAAAGTTTTTCCCTAAAGCTTGCATCAAGTAAAACCTTAGGCTTCAGTGAAGATGAATATATTTACATGCAGAATCCTTGTACAGGCTTCATGTTTATTCTTTTAGCTTGGGGTCCTGCCTGGAGAGAATTCATTTTCCTTTTTGTTTGACTGGAAGATTGTAACGACTCCCTTCCCAAATTTACAATAAGATCAAAATGGCATTTTATTTGCCCATCTGGAGATCACCAAATGCGTAAAACTTGTCCGTGTGGAGGCCATCTGTTGTGGAGGGAGACACACATGGAAACTTAATCCTTCAACTTCTTTTTCAACTTTCTCTCTTGCTTGCCTGAGTAGAAGGCAGTTCAGACCAGTCCCTTGTGACACACACTGTGGGCCAGGACAGGCTGCTGCTTTTAATGTCACCAACACTTCCTTCACCCCACTGTGCACGTCTCTCCGCTAAGATCTAAGGAGTGAGACATCCTTGGTCACGAGTAAGAATCCCCACTCCGCGCAGAGCGAGGTCAGAGCCAGGCTCTCCCCCGAGCCGCTGCCTGGGCCGTGCTCGGGAGGAGAGAGGTCTCCAGGAATCCTACCCAGTTCTTTTTCTTTGAAGGGATCCGTGGTTTCTCTGGGTAATTCTGAATGTCATGAATATGAAGAAAACACTTTCTGACTCCACTTTTTTTTACTTTATGTCCTTGTGTGTTTTCATCTCAAGCTAGAGAAAATCCCTTGGGTTAAAAATCACTTCAAAATGATGTTCCTTATGGAGTAGAGCAAATAAATTGCAAAGAACTGGATTCCAGAGGCGTGTTTGATCAGATAAGATTCTGCAGACTTGCACTGCTTTTGTCTTACCTGCCGGTACCACCCTGTCTGTAAATGCCGCACGTCACGTCGGTGTTACCTGGACTCGCTCGATGCTCAGACCGGCTGCCCGGCTGCCTGGCTGAGAGGGGGCTACAGAGCTCCTGTCTGCAAACCGTCTCCATCACGCTGTCTCAGGGCCCTTCCATGGACGTTTGCCCCTGACCTATCTGCCATAAAAATCAAAACTGCTTCTTAAAAAAAATCCTAAAATCCCAGCCTTGCATTCTACACGATCTTACTCTGAATTGATTGTCCAGTCTGCCTGACAGTTAATCTATTGTGAACTTACTCTACAGTCAGCCTTCCTTTCCTTCCAACGTTTCTGTACGTGGTGTATGTTCCCTTCTTAGCCCAAATACGAGGCATTGATCCTGCCAGCGCTGGGAACTTCTTCCTTATAGGTGACTTTCCCTTAATTTAAACAGCCTCCAGCTACTCTCAACACTGCCACCCCTGGCTTTTTCACTCCCCAAACTGCATTATCTCAATTTGTGTAGTGTTTTGAAAAAATGCAATGATGATGACAGCAATTTCTTCTTTACTATTTTTTGTTTTTTGAGACAGAGTCTACTCTGTTGCCCTTGGTAAAGTGCTGAGATGCCATAACTCACAGCAACCTTAGACTCTTGGGCTCAAGCGATCTTCTTGCCTCAGCTTCCTGGGACTAATTAAGCTCAGGCAATCCACCCGCCTCAGCCTCCCAGAGTGCTGGGATTACAGGCGTGAACCCTGTGCCTGGCTTCTTTAGTATTTTTAAAGAAAGTTTTGCTTTTAATAATAGCAGAAAATTTGAAACAAATTCATAGGAAATTGAATTGATGGGTTATTGTGCATGAATATAACTGAATCTGCAGTAAACACTAAGAGTTTTTAAAATAACACATTCACATTTTCATGGAGGGAGAAAGATTACATATACCAAAATGCTAATTATGGATATCTTCAAGTGATGAAATTATAGCAGCTTTCATTTTCTTTAAGTTTTTTTTTTTTTGATTTTCCAAAACATTCTACAATGAATATAACTTACTTTAGAGTCAGAAAAAAATTATTTTAGAAAACGGGCACAAGTAAGTAATATATTATTTTAGAAAACGGCACTAAGTAATATATTACTTAAAAAGTGGTGCTTTCCTTGTATTATTCCAAAATGTTTATCTGATACATACCTAAAAACTGGACAGCCAGAATGGTGTCATACCTCACATGCTAGGAGCTGGTGAGGCTCCCATGCTGTGGGTGGCAAATGAGCCTGAATCCGAGTCGAGGACACTTTGCTGTCTGAGAGAAGGGGGTGACTTGCTGACATTCGAGTCTATTGATGTTTTGACATTTCTAGGAACAGCAGTGTGCACCATGTTATCCTCCTAAGAGCCCAGGTTGCACCTTTCATCAGAGATGGTGGATAAGAGCATTGTCCCCTGTGAAAACCCTCAGCTGAAGCCCAGGTCCTCCGGCTCCTTCAGAATTTCACCACAGTCCCTTCCCTGGTCAGGGTCCCTTCTGTTGAGTTGTCTCGCATCAGCCCAGAACTTTCTCACACACCCAGACACATACCAGAAATGCCTTTCCTCCCCTGTAGGAATGTGTTAAGAGGGTCCCATGGCCACAGCCACCAACTTCAGCTCCCAGACTGGGCCATGGGAGTGTAGGTCCCTCCCCCCCCACCTCCTGGTGGCCCAGCCTGGGGCAGAGAAAGGGACAGAAAGGGCCGTGATGCAGCTCGGCGAGGATGTGGCAGAGGCAGCTCCGGAGAATTCCGGTGCCCACCACTCCCATGTGGAAGGAGGGCAGGGCCTCGAGGGTGTGAAGGGTATGGACACAGCACCGGGGCCCTGGAGGCAGCTCAGCCACCTGCAGGTGACCCCACAAGTGCCTGGCTGAAGAGGTGGCCATCATATGGGACCCCCCACCACTCTGCTGGTCCTAGACCTTCTGTGTGCACCGGGGGCTTGTGTGCCGACTAAGAGTCAGATGAATGGAAAGACCCGCTAGTAACTAATCCTGAATAGATTGAGATCAAGTTTCTGCAGGAACAGGATTGGAAATAGAAAATCCGCTAAACTGCTTGGGAAGGCAAATATACCTACGTGTTTGCAGGCCTGAGTCTGTGGCTTGAGAATTATGCACCTGCTATAAGCAGGGCAGCAATTTTTCTAAGAAGCATTTTGTACACATATTGGAAATATGTGTGTGTGGTAAAGATGTGTAAAGATGGATAGAAAGGGAGGTAGATGATCTATCTGCATTATTTACGTATTACTTTCCCAGTCATTTCCTACCCATTCTCTTTGAGCACTGCCCAGGACTACGGCATCTATAAACAAAGCCTTAAAAGCCATTTATTTATTTATTTATATATGTGTTATGTATTTTTTTTTGAGACAGAGCCTCAAGCTGTCACCCTGGATAGAATGCCATGGCGTCACAGCTCATAGCAACCTCCAATTCCTGGGCTCAAGCGAGTCTCTTGCCTCTGCCTCCCAAGTCGCTGGGACTACAGGTGCCTGCTACAACGCCCGGCCATTTTTTTTGTTGCAGCCCTCATTGTTGTTTGGTGGGCCCGGGGGCTGGATTCGAACCCGCCAGCTCAAGTGTACGTGGCTGGCGCCTTAGCCTGCTGAGCCACAGGCGCCGAGCCTGTGTTATGTATTTTTGACACAGCCTCACTCTGTTGCCCTCGGTAGAGTGCTGTGGTGTCACAGCTCACAGCAACCTCCAACTCCTGGGCTCAAGGGATTCTCCTGCCTCAGCCTCCTGAGTAGCTGGGACTACAGGCACCCGCCACAACATCTAGCTATTAAAAGTCTTTTAAAGGAAACTGATGAAGCAGAAAGCAAATGGGACAGAACAGAATTCAGTGCTTTTTTTTTTTTGGTGTAAGTGAAGTTATTCATTATCCTGTAGTGCTCAATATCTATTTTCTAGGTTTCTTTGTCTTAGTCAGGAAGCTGGCTCATGTGGAGTGCCGTCCTGCCAAGCATCTGTCCAATCTTCCTTAAATTGCAAAGGACTGTAAGATATCTTATAGTTTAGCCCCTAGCTAGGTTTCAGGGTTCACCAATTCAAAAGCCTGTAGAACCCTTGTGAGTGAAAATGAGGGGGGAAGTGGGGTACAAGGGACGCGGTGAGATTTCCTGCACGTATGATGAGCAGCAGCAGCTGGGGGGTGTGGGGTGCAGAAGAGCGGGGTGGGGTGGGTGGTGGGCGGAAAGACCAAGATGCTACATTAGCTCCACCCCACCCCTCCTCCTCCCCAGCCTTTCACTGCTCTTTATGGCCTTAGCTTTGTTGAGGTATGACAAACAAACAAAAACTGCATATATTTAAGGTACACAACTTTTTTTTATACATAGCCATTGTGAAATGATTTCCACAATTAAGCTAATTAGCATACGCATAACCTCACCTGGTTTTCTGTTTGTTGTTGTTGTTTTGGGGTAGGGGAACACTTGAAATCTATTCTTAGCAAAGTTGAGGGACGCGGTGACGCGGTGCTTTATGACCAGCAGAGCCAGGCACACTAGTCCTTCCTGCACACACAGCTGCAGCTCTACAACCTCTGACCATCACCCCCCCATTCCCTGTCCCTGCCTACCCTTGGAATCACCATTTTCTTCTTGACTTACATGGGTTTGACTTTTTATTTGGTTTTTTGGTGACCCTGGCTGGAGGGCAGTGGTGCAATCATAGCAGCCTCAGACTCCAGAGTTCAGGCCTCTGCCCTGGGCCCAGCAGCCTGGACAAAAGACCTGCACCACTATGCCTGGCTTTTTTTTTTTTTTTCAGAAATGGTTTTGAATAGAGTCTTGCTACGTTGCCAAGGCTGGTCTCAAACTATTGATTTTCTTACTCAGCCTCCCAAAGTGCTGATGACAGGCATTGCAGTGATGGGAGTGCAGCCGTCTCTTTGACACAGACGCTGACTGCATTTCCTTTGGACTTGAAGTGGGATTGCTGGGTCGTATGGTACTTCTGTTTTTGGTTTTCTAAGGAACCTGGCATATTACTTCCCACACTGGCTGTATTGCTTTACATTTCTGCCAGCGGTGGACCAGGGCTCCCCTTCCCCATTCCCTTGCTGACACCTGTTATCTCTCACTTTCTTGATAGTTGCCGTTTTAAACCAGAGTGATCTGATGTCTCCCTGTGGCTTGGGTTTGCCTTCCTCTGGCAGTTGGTGAAGTTGGGCACCTCTTCATATGCCTGTTGCCATTTGTATATCTTATTTTAAGAAATGTCTATTCAGGTGCTTTGCCCATATTTCAATTAGGTTTTGTACAAACACACACACAAAGGGTGCAATTTAAATCGTGCATGAACTTTATGGACACTATCTATTGAGTTGACTTTTATGCATGGCATAAGATGCATAAGATGCATAAAAGATGCATACGGTCCAATTTCATTCTTGTGCTTGAGGATATCCAGTTTCCCTAACACCGTTTATTGAAGAGCTTACCCTTTGTTTGTGTGTTCTTGGTGTCTGTTTCTTTCCAGGCTCTTTACTCTGGCGCATGGGATTGTCAGGCTGGGTTTTTGCTCGTAGCACACTGTTCTGATTACTGTAGCTTGCAGTGCACTTTGAAGTCAGGTAGTGCGATGCCTCTGGCCTTGTTCTTCTTACTGGAGATTGCTTTGACTATTTGTGGTCTTTTGTGGTTCTGTACACAAGTCAGAATTACTTTTTCTCATTGGTATTTTGACAAGGATTGCACTGAAGCTATAGATTACTTTGGGTAGTATGAATATTTTAACAGCATTAATGTTCCCAGTTTGTGGTCATGGCTTATTTTTCTGTATATTTTTGACTTCGGTTTGTTTTAGCAATCTCTTACTATTTGGTGTATAGCTCTTTCCCGTCCTTGGTTGTGAGGTTGTTTTCTCAATGTTTTTTTTCAGATACCTCATTGTTAGTGTGTAGAAACACAAATGACTTTTGTATGTTGGTTTTGTCTCCTGTGACTTTACTGAATTGTTCTGATGCCCCTAACAGCTTTCAGTGGAGTCTTTAGGGCTTTCTACATCTGAGCTCATGTCATCTGCAGACAGAGATGATTTTATGCTTCCCCTCCAGTCTGGGTGCCTTTTATTTCTTTGCCCTCCCTGGTTGCTCTGGATAGAACGTCTGGTGGTGTCGTAACAGGTGGCAAGGTGGAGTGTCCTGTCTTAGAGAAGAAGCTTCCGGGTTTTCTCACCAAGTGTGCTGTCCGCGTGGCTTGTCACACACAGCGTCACTCAATTGGGGTGCTTTTCTTCTTGATGTAATTGGTTGAGCGTTTTTATCATGAAAGGTGGTTGTTTTTTGTCACATGCTCTCTCCGTATCTATCGAGATGATCATATTCTTTTTATCCTTCATTCTGTCAACGTGGAACATCCTGTTTCCTGATTTGTGTACGTTGAACCATGGGTCGCATCCCAGGGTCAAAGGCCACTCGACAGGATCAAGTGATCCATACAAGGTTGAATTTGGTGTGCTGGTATTTTGTTGATGATTTTTCATCTGTGTTCATACAGATATTGGTCAGACTTCATGTGCTATCCTTATCTAATTTTGGTACAAGGGTAAGGCTAATGTCAAGGTTAAGTTTGGAAGTGAGTCCTGCTCTGCAATTTTGGGGACAGTCTGAGAAAGATTGACATCAACACTCAGCCACTTTACCAGAAGCCCTCAGGTCCTGGGCGTTTCTGTGTTGGGGGGTTGTGAATGCTGCCTTAATCTCCCCACTGTTGTTTTTTCCAGACTTTCTATTTCAAGGATTCAGTGTTAGTAGCTTATGCGCTTCTAGGATTTTACCCGTTTCTTCCAGGTTAACGAGTCTGCTGGCACATAATCGCCCAGGGCAGCATCTTACTTCATGTTTCCGGGAGATTAGTGGCAAGGTCTCCTCTTTCATCTCTGATTTTATTTATTTGAGTTCTTTTTGTTGGTTAATTCAGCCAAATGTTTCTCGAATTCTTTGACCTTTTCTGTTGCTTTTCTAGTCTGTATTTTATTTACACCTGCTCTGAGCTTCATCATTCGCTTCCTTCTGAGATCACGGGTCTTCGTTTTTCTTTCTAGTTCCTTGAGGTGTAACTTGGACTGTTTGAGATCTTTCTCTTTTCTTTATGTAGGCATTTATCACCACAAGTTTCCCCCTAAACTTGCTTTCGCTGTGTCCCCGGGCCTGGGTGCTGCGCTCGTCTCTGGAGAAGACTCAGCTCCGGGCTGTTTGTGACACACGCCTCTTCCCCAACTTCTTACAGTGCAGTCTCGTCTCCGACAACCTCGGCACCGCGGTCACTCAGGGGCATCTCTGCACCGTCCAGGGCAAGAGATGGTGGTGCTGCAGCTGGGGAGGTGGCCGAGGAGAGGGAGCTGCATGGGCACGTTTGTGACGGAGCTGAGTGTCTGTGTCACCTGTTGGGCACACACAGTGCGACGTCGTTGTGCATCTTGCCCCTTCTACCTGCTCTGTCTGAGGACAGGGGCTGTGATGAGTCTTTAATCTCCTGTGATGACTTGAACATACTAGACATTTTCTGGAGGTTTGTGACTTGATTAAAAAATGTATTTGAAGAGCAGAGTTTATATTCCTGTTATTACAGCCTCCTGATTGCTCTTTCCGCCTAAGTTGGTTTCTGTAGGACCCTGTGGCTTTCACGTCCCCTCCCTGTCCTCCGTTGCACCCCTCCCACAGCACAGAGACAGGAAGCTTGGAAGAAAGAAACCTCAGGTCGAACCCGGCAGCAGTTAGAGACCTCAGTAGGCTTCCATCAGCCAGTCCCTCCGCTGTTGTAAAAACATGATTATTTAAAATCTCTAAGAATAAAAGAATTCTTTCATTTTTAGGAATTCTCCTAGAAAACTGCAAAGAAAACACCATGTCAGACATAGAGCAACGACGGTTCCTCTGGCGGCCAGTGAGGGGTGAAGTACGCACAGAAGTTGTTCTAGCACCAGCGCCTGTGATAGGGCCGCCTGGGATGGGCGGCCCCTGTGAACCCTCGGTCCAGCGTCCTCCTCTCCAAAGTTTCCTCCTCTGCCCGGGGGTGCCCCAGCTGCCTCCTGGGACGGGGCCCTGAGCACAGTCAGACCCCGAGCGCCCGTGTCCTGACCTGCTGCAGTCGGGCGACCTCGTAGGGCTGTGGGTTTTTCCAACTCTACAAAAAGAGGGTTCTGCCAGATGGAATCTAAGGTCCCTTCAAGTGCTGGCCTTTTATGATTGTATTTTATGACGATTGTGCCATATATTTATCTAGCGAAGTGACTTCTGATAAGGGGTAAGGTCTGGGAGGGGGACACTGCACGCTTGGGGGCCCAGCCACCCTCTTTCTCAGCACCTCCCCACATGTTGGGCATCAGCCCCCGGCCTTTGAGGGGACCCCGTGGGCTCTGCCTACTGACTCAGATAGCACTTGCGTCGCCTCAAAAAGGGATGGAAATTTCTTTTCTTTTTTGTTTCTTTCTCTCTCTCTCTCTTTTTTTGAGAGACATCCCCGGTAGAGTATCGTGGCGTCACAGCTCACAGCAACCTCCAGCTCCTGGGCTTAGGCAATTCTCTTGCCTCAGCCTCCTGAGTAGCTGGGACTACAGGCGCCCACCACAACGCCCGGCTACTTTTTGTGTGTGTTGCAGTTTGGCTGGTGTCGAGTTTGAACCTGCCACCCTTGGTATATAGGACCAGTGCCCTGCCCACTGAATGACAGGCACCGCCTGGGACGGAAATTTCTAAATACAATATAGACATATGCTGGCAAAAAAGTGGAATCGTCTTTATATTCCCAGGCCCCACACTGAAATAAATGAATAAATACAACCCAAAGGGACAAATGGACTCTGCTTCCCTTGCTGGACTGGGCTGCAGGTGAGCACGGCCACGCCAAATCCTCATCCTGGCCCCAGCCACCTGGCGGCCACAGCACACTAATATGTTTACAGAAGGCTGAGACACATCCCAGTGCCTGCAGGTTGAGACTCTTAATGTGCACGCAGCTCAGGTGGGCAGGAGCAGTCCCAGGCAGGCTTTAAATGTAACACCTGCTTAAAGTGGGGGGGATGTCACCCTTGCTTTCTTGAAGGCTGTTGCCTACCAATAACGCTTAGTGCAGGGTGCACACGGATCGAAGCTTGAGGGAAACGCATCCTTTTCAGTGGGAGTCGTCAAAACAAGACCCCAGTGCGGAAGAAAACAGACTGCTGTTTTTCTTCTGCGAGTGTCTGGCTGTCTAGAAAGTCCCAAAGCCTTGACTTTGAGCATCAGCCCTGGCCAGATGCAGCCTGGTCTTTCATCCCAGTAAAATCCACCAAGGGGACTTGTAATGTGCCGCAGAAATAATAGAGATGTCAGGTGGAATTCCCACATCTGGAGGGCTTTTAACGAACAGGGAAAGGGAATGGTTGCCTGGCAACCCCGAGTAAGTGAAGATTAATCCACTTTTATTGGATGTCAGGAGGGCAGTCCTAGGCTTCCACTTCGCAGGGAAAGAACGAAGCTGATGATCTTGAGTGGAACTAGGGGGGTTGTTTAATTTTAATTTTGTGCTCATCTCCATCCTTGGTAGCACCTGCTGGAGGACAGCTGTGATGGGTGGAGTCCACCATGGGCCTCTCTCTGGAGCACATGTGAATCTCCACAGCCTCGGCGAGGTGCATCAGCTGCGCCCTGTCCGGGGTTGAAGCTTCTGATGATCAGGGATGTTGGTGATAAGTTGCTCTGCTGGTGTTGGTCGGAATGGAGGCAGAACTGTCAGGCTGGCACTTCTGTGTGGCCCCTTTAATCCTGGCTTGTGTACAGGCTGTGCCATCCGATGCATCCCAGCTACTCTGAAGATAATTTATACCAAGGTGTTTATACAGTGGCAATTCTATTAAAAAATCAGTTTTCAGGCTGTACCTGTGGCTCAAAGGAGTAGGGCGCCGGCCCCACATACTGGAGGTGGCGGGTTTAAATCCGGCCCCAGCCAAAAAAACCTGCAAAAATAACCAAAACCAGAAAACAAACAAACAAAAATCGGTTTTCATTAAATTGCATTGCACTTTTTTTTGTTACAGTAAATTTTTTGTTACCAGCAAAACACAGTGGAGAAAGATGATAGTTCCATTGATTTGTAAGGAAGACACTACAGGTCAGAGGCCATCCTTTCTGTGCTGAACACGTTCGTAATAACCGAGAATGATTATTGTTAAGTCTTTATTCATGTTAAAGTGCCATAAGTGAATGAAGTTTTTAGAGGGAGCATTACGGACCACGTTTCCGGGACAAGGTGACGTGTGCCCAGAGGGTGACAGAGGCCTGTGTTGCTGCTGCCTTAACCATTTGGATTCTCAACATCAAGTGAGAGCGTGGTCTCTGATGGGCGCAGAACTCTACCCAGCTTTAAACTCTGTGACTTCATCATCATGTTCAAACTCAGATTAGGGGATAATTGCATCTTGGAACCAGCAGAACTAAGTGTGTGCACATGGGCTCTCAGAGAGACTTATTTGCTCAAAAGTTCTTTTCTGTTTTGTTTTTTATTCCACTGGTGTTTTCTACTCACTGGAGCCACCCCAGAGGTCCTTAACCCCAGACTTTATTCTCTTCTTCTAAATGAAAACACTGCCGGGCTCCGGCTTTCTGACCCTCATGCCCACCTGACCAGTGCTGCCCCCTGTGCCCTACCCCATCACCCGGACCCTGGGACAAGACATGCGGGAGAACGGTGCTTTCCGAAATAGGCCTGAATATGGTTTTCCTGGCTAGAGATTCTTCCCATCAGAATAATGAAGCATTTAACATAGTTTTTCTAATTCCTGTATTGTTATCATGGTTTAAAAACAAGAATGCTTGTTTCCAGATGTCTCTTTTGACAGTGCCCAGGAGCACATGGGAATACTTTGTGGTGGCTGACAGAGTGAGTTGGGGAAAAATAAAAAACAGATGGACACGGATTAACCCTGTCTGTTCCTGGTCTATGGATCCTGGACGTGGGGGTTCTCTCTCCCCAGCTCACGTCACTAGGCCAATCACAAATTTGGCCATGAATCAGGGAGAAGTCCCCTGAGTATTGGACTAGGAACCCCTGCCTGGTGTTGGGCAGCATTTGCTATTAACTGATCTCTAAACAGCAAGAAGGGGATTTGGCCAGAAACCTAAACAAGAGACTGACCAGCTCCTCCCGCCGCTCCGAGAGTTTGAGAGCTGAGAGAGGCATCCCTCAAAGGCCCTCTGGGCAAATCACATCCCTCCCCTGGAGGCACAAGTCACGCTCTAAATATCTATTTAGTCATCTTTTGTGGGGACTATGGTGGCCCATGAAAGACCCCTCCCTCCCCCTTTTTGGTATAAGACCTAGAGATAGATCAAGTACATTCACGGCCCATTTCTTTGGGTCCATATCCTGATCTCAACCATCAGTACCACTGTCCTCTGATTATGAGACGTCAGCAGAAAGGTTCTTTCCACAGAGGGGTGGCTGCAGGCAGCCCTTCCTTGGACATCGCTGTCCAGCAGTGTTTTGAGGCAAGGAGGCCTCTACTCCCAACTGGGAGACAGTTCCAAGTGTGTCCCCCTCGCGTCTCCTTCTCACGGCCTGAGAGGGAATTCTCATCCAGTGGTTTGTTGATGGCGGGCTCTCCAGAGAGGGAGGGAAGCAGGGAAGTCAACAGGCCTGGAAACTAGTGCAAGCCGGTTCCATGGTGAAGCCCGGGACACACAGGGCACAGAGCGGCTCTCTGCTTGAGGAAGGACGGCCAGTGTGGTCTTTCCTATCCCAAGGTGAGTTAGCCATTGGCATTGGCTGCCCCTACAAAGGGGAACGTTATCTCCCGGTTCTGTGTGGTCAGGGCAAGTCCCTGGAGAGGTCACGGCTGTGTCTGCACTGAGGCCAGTACTCGGCAGAAGTCAGGGCATAAAGTGTAGCAGCCTCTTCAGGGATCTCGGCAGACCTCAAACGCCCACTGCACTTGGGAGGAGAGAGACGCCAGGGTCCCACAGTCACCACCAAGCAGGTGCAAAGAGGGTTCAATGTCTTCACGCCTTTGACGTGCAGCTCTACTATTTCTGTAGATTTTTCTTGACGTTATCAGAGCTTCTCCTTCACAGAGCTGCCAGGAAGGAGAACCTGGAGCTGTCTCCATAAATCAGAGCTGTGTTTTTCAACCTGCTTTATCTCATGGCACACGTGAAGCTGTCGTTAAACTTCCATGTCACACATAAAAAAAAAAGAGTAAGAAAACAAATATACTTACTGGACTTTGAACTTCTCTTTAGAAAATAATTTAGGTAAAGATCTTTGAAATTTTCTGTGGCACACCTGAGATGCTCTCACAGCACACCAGGGATTCCCCAGAGTGCTCAGCGTGTCAGTACACAGGCTTCTACACAGCACACCAGGGATTCCCCAGAGTGCTCAGCCTCTCAGTACACAGGCTTCTACACAGTACACCAGGGATTCCCCAGAGTGCTCAGCCTCTCAGTACACAGGCTTCTCCACAGCACACCAGGGATTCCCCAGAGTGCTCAGCGGCTCCGTACACAGGCTTCTGCACAGCACCCCAGGGATTCCCCAGAGTGCTCAGACTCTCAGTACACAGGCTTCTCCACAGCACACCAGGGCTTCCCCAGAGTGCGCAGCGTGTCAGTACACAGGCTTCTGCACAGCAC
>CAUYON010171928.1:0-19027 GCA_963573935.1 Arctocebus calabarensis
GGCCCGCCAAACAACAATGACGGCTGCAACCAAAAAATGGCCGGGCATTGTGGTGGGCGCCTGTAGTCCCAGCTACTTGGGAGGCGGAGGCAGGAGACTCACTTGAGCCCAGGAATTGGAGGTTGCTGTGAGCTGTGATGCCACAGCACTCTATCTAGGGTGACAGCTTGAGGCTCTGTCTCAAAAAAAAAAATAGAGAACAGTGGTCAGTATACAGGAAGGGCTCAGAGACCCCAAATCCCAGGCTCCAACCTTGGGGCAGAGGAAGAGAGTGATCAGTTAGGAACCACGCCGCAGAGCTAGCCTGGACCAGCCCTGACTTCAAAAGCTTCAGGAAGACTTCTCTGTAAACCCAAACATCTCCTTAGCCTGCTGGCCGGCACTGGATGTCTCTGAACCAGACATCAAGCTTTTCAGTCACAGCTTGAGATCAAAGGCCTCCAAGCAGCACCTGGGAGAGTTTGCCACAAGGTACAAGCAGGACGGATCTTTCCTCACTCAGACAGAGCAGAGAGCTAAGGAAGGAGGGCACCCTGAGAGGGGTGACTTGGAGAGGAGAGACGGCAACTGTAGGTTACCATTCCCCTCCAGGCTACCCATCTGCCCTGCCTACAAGGGAGCCGAACAGCAGACCTGTGAGTCTGAGCAGCAGCCTCCAGTCCGCGGCGCAGCCCGTCGCCCCTTGCCTGTCCCCTGCGCCTCCCGTCTCAGCCCTCGGGCCCAGTCCTCCTCATGCCTGTGGCCACAGGAATCTCCAAGTGAGCTGGATCGCGAGCACTTGGACCACTAGGAAGTACCAAAGCACGCAAAGAACTCAGCATGGAAGAAGGCGGACCAGACTCCAGAGTCTCCCTACGATGCTGTCACCTGTCACCTTCTCCCCCTCCTGCTGCAATGCACGCATCCCTGGGCACGCAGCACCGCAGAGTGTGCACACAGCTGTGCAAACGAACTACGAGCTCCGGGACGCAGGGCCCAGGGCACCTGTCTTGCTCACCGCTGGATCTTCCCAGCCAGCCCAGACCCCGGCAGAGGGCACAGCCTCTGAATGTTGGTTCAGTGGAGTACAAGAAGGAAGAAATGGTCAGACGGAAGGAAAACCCAACGTCCTGAAAAAGACCCGAAAGGATCGCTCGCTTGGGTGACTTGAGGAGGAACTGGGAACAACGTCAATACCAGCTAATCCCACTGGAGCAGGTGGGGAGCCTTAGAGACACCTCCACTCTGCTCCGAGAGAAACCCCACACAAAACTGCACTGCTCTGCTCCCAGCAGGCACTATTTATAGAAACCCCCAAGAGTGACCTCACCCACCGTCCTATTCACAATCGTGAAGACAGAAATACTGCAATAAAAGAGCCACAGGTTTCAACGCGAGTAACGCTAAGTGGAAAGAACAAGCCGGGAGATCGCGCATCTGCACCGCGCTACCGCCTACACGCGGCCTGCACGCACGGCCCTCGGGAAGCTGGGGGGTGGGGGGCTTCCTTTTCTTTGCTTACCATTTAAGAACGCTGCTATCACGTTGCCTTCGTTATTTTAAAACAATGGTGAAGAGCATTTTTAGAGAGCTATTTTGGAACACAGGTCTCCTCGTTCAAATTGTGATCAGATGATACAGTGTGGAGCGCTCTGTGGATTCCCACGGCTTTTCTAGAAGGCGAGCCCAGAGCGCACTGCATCCTCTTCATCGATGGCGATGTAAGAACCAGGGGGACGGGCCAGGACTGCCACCGCTCATTTCCAGGAACAATGGTGAACGGGAGGATTAGCTCATGGCTGCTCAATGAAGAAGTCGCTACAGTAAAATGCTGGCAAAACTGTCTATTTGGAACTCTATGACAAATAGATGGTAGCACCACGAGGATGTGTTTGATACGGCGAAGGTGTAGTGCTGAAGCTTGAAGGTGTTATCTTAAAGATAACCTGAGCAAATTTAAAGTGTAAACGTGCACTCATACATTGGAATGTATATGTACGTGGCCTCGAAATTACTTTTTATACTGTTTCTTAAATGTAGTCATTTTATAAAATGCGCTATTAGTGACTTGAACAATAAAAACCAGAAAAGACTGGCCTTAGCATTTAACTCATGGTATTACAATTACTCACATTTTTATTTTATTCCTCCCATTAAGACACAGCTCATTCTTCAAATCCCCTGAGAGGCCCAGCCCTCCTTTATCGTACATAATAGATCAATGGGCTAGATCAATGAATTCAATGGATGCACATTTTCATTAAGAAAAAAATCAGACCCCCCCCAAGTGTTATTAGTTATATGTTTCAAATCCTATTAAAAACAAATATTAAAAGTTGTTTCTTCACTATTAAACTTATTTTTTTTGAGATGAAATCTCTTTGTAGAGTGCTGTGGCATCAGAGCTCACAGCAACCTCAAACTTTTGAGTGCAAGTGATCCTCTTGCCTCAGCCTCCCTAGTAGCTGGTACTACAGGTGCCCAATGCAACATCAGCTATTTTTTAAGACAAGGTCTCCTTCTTGCTCAGGCTGGTCTCGAACTCCTGAGCTCAAGCAATCCACCCGCCTCGGCCTCCCAGAGTGCTAGGATTACAGGTGTGAGCCACCATGCCCAGCCCGCTATTAAACTTTTTAAATTTCAAAAGATTGTGATTTTTATGCCAGTCTCAAGAAACTAAAAGTGGGTAAGTAATAGTGGTTTCTCATTTATGGTAGTGACATAAAATATTCTTTTAAAATGTTCTTATGGCCATACAATGAATCACTAGAAAGAAAAGAAGAGGATTAAGTATTTAACACGTGTAGCATGCCAATATGGTAGAAATTACAAAGGTGATAACCTTTAGGGGAGGTAGACCTAACATTTTTCATCTCTCACCTTTAACCTTCCTCTTTCTCCTCCATCCACCAACTACTTATTTATTTCAAAAAAGTAAGATGCAACTGTCACAACCAGGGAGAGCCTAAGGAAACCAGAATACTAAATGAAAACTGGTGCCTACAGGGGATCCTGGAACACAAAGGGGGCAGCAAGGAAAAACTGAGGAAACTGGAATAAAGTATAGACTTGAGTTAATTTTTACGAACAATGAGATGTGTATCTATGCTATGCTATCTTGTATGTAAGAAAGGAAGGGAGATAAGAAAACATGCAGTGTCTGTAGACAAACCAGAAAACAATGAAGCTGGTTCATTCCCTGGGGTAAAGAGACTGAGGTAGGAGGGATACAACGCAGAGACAGCGAGACAGCGCTTCTCTCAATAACTTCTGAGCACAGATGAATGTCCCATGCATTCAATAAAATTAACAAGGATGGGAAGAGAAGAGGAAATAGGCCTGAAACCGGAAGCAAGCATAATCATGGGGATGGGGGCAGGGTACAGAGGGAAGAGCTAGTCCCAGGGACTTATGAACAGTCTTGGGGGATACACCCCGTTTTCAACTGAGACAGGTGGAGGAGGGGCCAGAGCTGGAAACAAGCCCCGAGCCCGCTCCGGTTCTGTTCTGGATGTCCTGCATTACAGGATTTAGCAAACTGGTAAATGTGATCGTGGTGTTCCCACTGTGGGGAACGGCCACGCAAATAAGAAATGGGGAAGACAAGAAAGCACTCTGCGCAGATGAATGGCAATTAGAGGCATGACGTGAACCCACGACTTTCAAATCATGTGTCTCTGTCTGGCCATGTCTCTGTCCATACGTGTATGTGTGTACTATGTGTGTGTGTTGTATGTTTCTCAGATCTTGCCACTGAAAAGGCCTAGACGTGAAGACACCCCAGTAAATGAGCAATGACGCTCTAGCAACACTCACCCTCGGCCTCTAATCCATTCCCAACTAAAGAAACCAGCCCCTGGGGCAGCGCCTGTGGCTCAGCGAGTAGGGCGCCAGCCCTGTATACAGAAGGTGGAGAGTTCAAACCCGGCCTTGGCCAAACTACAAAACGGAAAAATAGCCGGGTGTTGTGGGGGGCGCCTGTAGTCCCAGCTACTTGGGAGGCTGAGGCAAGAGAATCGCCTAAGCCCAGGAGTTGGAGGTTGCTGTGAGCTGTGTGACACCACGGCACTCTACTGAGGGCAATAAAGTGAGACTCTGTCTCTACAAAAATAAAAAAAAAAAGAAAGAAACCAGCTCCTTGGAGAAATGACTCACCCCAGGTATGGCGCAGTGCAGACACATGATGAGCTTGGAACATCTTGTTATGTCAGAAAGTAAAGAAGTGCTTTAAAAAATGTAGGTGGGGGTGGGTATGCTGTAAGGAATCAGGATGAAGGGCCTCCCACTGGCCAACTTTAGGACAATCTCACCACCCAAATTATTAAGCACAAGAAAGGTAATAAGCCTCTGAAATACTAGGACTCCCTGAATCTTTATCTATACTAAGTAGATTTTTAACATTAAAGGGGAAAGAGTTTGATGAAAACATTTCAGATTGTATATGAAACCAGCACATTGTACCCCTTGATTGCACTAATGTACGCAGCTGTGATTTAATATAAAAAAAAAAATTAAAGGGGAAAGAAGGGCATATGCTTACAGTAGATGCCCAGAGCCAAATGGTGAGGAGGAGCATGGAGGGAGGACAGGAGTTCCAAAAACACTTTGTAACCATCACAGTAAAGAGGAAACGCAAGAATCATCAGCAAACGCTCACTCTCGGTGGAAATTTTGATGAGGAGCATGATCTTACAGTGTCTCCCCACAGGCTGCTCAGCAGCTGCAAGAGAAAACATAATAACTATACAGTGGAGAAATCAAACAACACCTTGAGCAGGTGATCAAAAGAGAAGCAGATGGACAGCCAGTAGCTCCCGTACACTACCCTGAGAAGGACACAGAAACACATGCGTCGTATTCTGGCCGGGAACGCATAACTTGAATCTAGCCATGAGGAAATACTAGACAAGAATGTTCTATTGGGAAAAGGGGGGAGGACTGCATTCTTTACAAAAGGCAATGTCATAAAAGTCAAAGAAAGCCCGGAAAATATTCCAGGTTAAAGCCGATGAAAGAGCCACAAAAGACTCAACGTCATACCTCATCCACCAATTACATCCTGTACTTGAGGGAAGAGTTCTATGAAGGACATACCGGGGCAACTGACAAAGCTGGAATAATACAGATGGTAGATGACATAAAAGTACTCTGTCAATGTGAAATCTCTGAAGTTCCTAACTGTGCTGTAGTTGGCTAAGGGAATATCCCCGTGCTTAGGAACCCTGATGTATTTAGGAGTGAAGCATCAGGATACATACAAATGTTCCCAAATGACTCAAAGGGGGAAGAATACCTATATGGAGAAAAACGGAACCACTGATTGAACTAAGGGGGTAAAAGAAAGGGGATATGCTTGTATGTGAGTGAAGGATATATGTGCATTCTTCGTACGTATCCTTAAAAACATTCCTGTATTTTTTTTAATTATTTCCAAATAAAAAGTAGAACGAAAAAGAGAGAGAAAGAAAGGGAATGATTTGGTAGATGAAGCTGGAGATCGGACCTACTGGCTCAGTCCTTGGCTCCTCTCAGCGCCCTCCCTCCTTCTAACCTGGTTCCTCACCTGCAAAGTGCGTCAAGCGGGCTCAACCCCTACCCACCTCACAGGTTTTGCAGAAAGATAAAGTAACAAACAAACGCAAAGACAGTAAAGTTGATTTGAATCACATTTTCTTAAGGAAGTCATCATGACCTATATCTCTTTCCTACCTGGTATCCAATTTTGCAAGATAACACTGAACTTTTGCAAAGTTGAGTGACCTTGAAAGAGAAATCGAGGTCACGAAACTCTTACATTAGTATTTGTAAATAAATACTTGCTTCAACACAATCCCCAAAGCCATCAATGTATTCTAGAATCATGTCAAAATATGTGTATGAATTACGATGGCAAAAGACTGGCTCATATGCTAAAATCAAAAACATCTGTTATTTAGAGTGATGTGACTTGTAACTCATTCTCTCCTATTTTTCAAAGTTTATGTGGTGGTTATTTCACTTTCTAAAGGTTAAGGATCGTTTTGTGATCACTGAAGTTTCTAGAAGTCCTCAAAATTTCACTTAATTTTCACAAAACTCTATCCTATACCCTCAGAGGCTGGTAAACTTCAGAAAGGAGAGAATCTAACTGCATGGGTTAACAAAGTGATCTCTGCAAACAATCTGAGGAGGTGGGGTGGGGGAGGAGGGCTGAAGGTTTTCAATTAATACTCTCCCAATTTCCTTGTCTGGCTTTAGACCTCCGTCTGACCAAGAGGAAAAATCATTTACAAATTCGCTTCCTTGCTATAATGCCACAAATTAGTGACTAGATTAGAAGGCAATGAACCCTAAACCCTGCCCTCTAAGGCTCCCGATGACACATCCACAGGCTTCACCTTCACTGACCCACTTGAAGATGTGGAGAAAGACTCAGAGGTGGCCCTTCAGAGCATTCAACCAGGAAGGTAAAACAGTTTCAATACCCGTCTCTTCCTGCCCATCCTCCTGCTGATGTAGGGATGGGATGTCCGTGTCCTAAAGAGGTGTTTTGCCAACATCCCTCAGATCCACATCAAATATAATTTTCGAACCAATTAGCTCAAAAAGCATCACAACCAAAGCAATATCTCCTACGTTCTCATTATGGGGCCATCCTATTCAATTCCTAATGAGAAGAGAGACAAAGGCAGTAGATGCAATAGGGTCTACTTCAAAAATTCTTTTTCTTTTAGAAAACAGATCCTCTTTTGTTCTGGTTAAACACCAATTACTCTGCTCTCTCTAACATGCAAATCAGCCAAAAATAGGGCAATCCATAGCTCACTTCTAGGCTAGTTTGAATGAAGAAAAGAGAAAGAGGAGGGGGAGGGAGAGAGTGAAAAGAGAGGGGAGAAGCGGCAGAGAAAGGGGAGCGGAAAAGAGGGAGAAGAGAGAGAAAAGGTGAGCGACAGAAGTAAATCCCCAGGGGTCTTCAATTCCAAGTACTTTGTGCTCAGATAAAGCTCTTTTCAAAGAGTTTTTTCGTATTATCTGTGGTGGTGCCCACAAGTGGTGATGTTGCCATTATTCAAAAAAAATAAAGCAAGAAAAGCAAAAGCACATTAAGGCGTACAATATGAGCGAGAAAAGCAAAAGTGGTCAACAAAGCTATTTACCCACAGTTCCCACTTGCTACATTCTCCCAAGAAGGAACATATCCGCGTAATGCACCAGGAAGGAGCATGGAGAAAGGAGGAAGGCTCACCCTGGCAGACAGATCGACAGACGGGAGGGACAGACAGAGGGACAGCTGCAACCTCACAGCACACAGGGCAGCCTCGGGGCCTTTCTGGTGCAGAGCTCCCAGGCAGGTGGTCTCGTGAGCACCAAACCAGGAGACAGACAACCCCACCTCCCAACCGGCCAGGTGGGGCTTTGTTTTCTTTGGTTCTTCCCCCATTTTAGTTAAGCTCAGGACCATCTTCTGAGCGTGATGTTATTTATTTTGTGCCAAGCAGGTGTGTAGGCAAGGAGCGTTCACCCAGTTCCTCTCAGCAATGCAGGGAAGAAAGCGGTCCTCCGATCTTCCAGTGCAAACACAAAGCCAAGTACTAGGGATGGTGCAGAGGCAGACTCCAAGGTCAGGGTGGCAAAATCCAAGGTCAGGGTGCCGTCTGAGCTTCTACATTTCTAACATGCTCCCCTAGGTGATGCTGAGGCCACACTGAGCTGTCACATTACCTTCCTGTGGTTTTCACATCGCTCCAGACTCTGTCCTGACATAACAACCTTCCCTGACCACCTCCTCTCAAGCCCCAGTATGGAGTGGGACGCCTTCTCTACTCTCGCCCCTCTCTGCTCCAAGAGGGCTGCGGAAAGAGGCCCAACAGCCTACCCACACCAGGCCCGTACTTGAATTTCCCTGTGATCGCAACTGCACTTGAGCACACAGGGGCCAGAACCGATACCTGGACAATAATGCCAGTCCTGGGGCAAAGGAGAAGCCGTCTACCTGCCCCGGCTCCCTCCAGTGCAACTTGCCAGGGCCTTGTGACAGGAGGAGCAGCAAGACGGGAATAGTGACCAGAGACGTGGCTTCCACACTCTTGGACTCAGATACTCAGGCATGTTAGAAATGGCCAAAGGATGCATTTGCTCAAGGTCCAACTCCGCGCCAGCCTCCAAGTCAGAAGGACAAGGACTCAATCCCCACTCTGATGGAGACCCACATTTTCCATGGCAATACTCCCCAGGACACGTTCCTCTCCAGGAAGTACCTTCCCATCATCCCTCTCCAGGCCCCAGAAGCACAGGCCATTGCTAGGGAGACTTCTGTGGTGAAACAACCCAGCCTTGAGGACAGGAACCCCTCGCATTCTGGTCCTGCCCCCACATCAGGGCTGCCGGGCAGGGCATCTGTCCCTCTCCTTCACACCCGACTCCTCATCCGTGAGGAATAAAAGAACTAACATCTGTTAGTCCCAGGGACTGATCCATTACATGTCCTCTCCTTTTAACCTCCAAAGAGCCCTGCAGTGCTGACGAGGTACCTCCACTTTGCAGATGGGGAAATGGAGGTTTGGGGAAGTCAGTCTTTGGTGATGTTGGCAAGTTATAGCATAGCGGTTAAGGCAACACGGAGCGGTGGCTGTCAGGAGGTAGGTCTGGAGGCAGACTCTGGAGGCTTGCATAATGGCCCATCACTTACCAGCCAAATGCACCTTTGGCCTAGTAAAATAGGGTAAGAATGACCCCTTTCTCAGAGGGTTACCGTGGAGTTAATGGGAGCCAGTCTATGGCAAATGGTCAAGAAATGTTAGTTGTTATCACTCAAGGTCAACAAGTGAAGAAGAGCCCACACGTGACCCCTACTTGGCCCCTGTGGGCTGGGTTCCAACACCCTACCTGCTCAGTTTCTGCCCACAATTTTTTTTTTTTGGAGACGGAGTCTCGCTCTGTCGTCCTAAGTAGAGTGCTGTGGCATCATCATAGCTCACTGCAACTTCAAACTCTTGAGTTCAAGTGATTCTCCTGCCTCAGCCTCCCGAGTAGCTGAGAGTACAGGTACTCGCCACCACACTCAACTTTAACACAGTTGATTATATCCTTGGTCACTGAGGAACTGCTGGAGGTAAGGGACACTGCGGGATCAATCTCAGCTGGGAAAATGCCATTTCGTAGACCGCGGTCAGGAATACACACTGAGCACAGACCATGGGAAGCTAGAAAAGTTTCCAGGAGTCATGAGATCTGACGTCTTCAACTGGCCATGGAGACCCACCAGTGGAACACAGAAGCAGCCCCACCAAGGACTCAGCACAGGAAGGTGATGGCTCTCCCCTCCTGACCTGCATAAGCTTCTTTCCTTGGAAGGAAAAATGGACATCCTGGCATCATGGTGGGGTATAAAGGGACAGGCTGGTAAACGTGAGGAGCTGGGGACACTAACTCAACTCCCCTGCCCTGCAGACGGCACGGTTAAGTCCACATCAGCAGAGCACACATCTGCTAGTTCTTCAACCAAAAGAGAAATAATCACCCAAGTAGAGACAGAAGCTGAAGGCTGGTCAGTGTACATCAAACAGAAGAAACAGCTTTTGATCTTTTAAGTGTGTTGTGTAGAGGATGAAACACTTGGAGAACTAGTTGGCTTTTAAGACAATCCTGAATCAATCCATGAGACAATGATCTAAATACACCGACCCCCAGGTGGCCCCCCCAAAGCGAAGGCGCCGCTCAGCCCTTGCTCGGCGGAGCCAGCCCTGCCTGCTGCCTTCTGCCTGCCTTTCCCAGGAGCTCCTGTGTGATGGACAGTTCTAAGGAATACCCTATAATCTGCATTTATGCCATTTGTCTCTTTGATACATAAAACACAGATATTTGCATCATTTATTTTAACGTGCGTGATTTTCTTCTGAAAGCCACAAAGAAAGAGAAAGTCTGTCTGATCCCCAGCCCACCCCTCCCCTCTCCTCTTCTTTAGAAGCCTGAAAACTTCAGCCTAGCACCCCTGACAAGCCAAATTGTTCTGGAAAGGGTCTTCGAAGGCCAGTTGCATTAAAGGCACAACTAAAGGACTCTCCTTGTGATGGAGAAAAGGAAGACAAAAGGGCACTAACAGCTGGGTCCCTTCACCATCTGGGCAGCTCCTGGAGGGACGGCAGGGAAGGAGGGAGGACAGTCCCAGCATGAGCTGCTGGGCCACCTTATCTGCTTTGTGGTAGAACGCAATTACACACCCGAAACCATGGCCTTGAATAAAAAGCCATAAAGGGGCCAAAATGAGGAAGCGTGGTTTCACTTCCAACAAGACAGAGAACCCTTCAGGGAGGGATGGCTTCCCGGGGTCAGGGAATTAACACCAGCGGTTCCTCAGTCAGAGGCCCGGCTGTGAGTTACACAGTCTTCAGGGTCCCCAAGCAACTGGGGCGCAACAAGTCTGTGCCGGCCCTGCCAAGCTCCTGGCTCTTTATTTATGCTCTCACGGACACCTGAATAGAAATATGGGCATGGAACAGCCACGCACCCCATATTCCCATATTTCACCACCAACGAACTCCAGAGGCACTAACGCGGCCGGCACGGCGCACACAGCTTCCCTGCCTTTCCCACGGGCCCCCTCTTGCTGAACGATAATGGCTCCTCATACTAGGTGTGTCTCTGTGCCTCTCGGATGGCACTCACACATCCACTGTCCCTGATTCCCCAGCTCCCTGCAGGGGGGCTGTTCCCACCCGCCACTTGTCAGAGGGGGGACACAGCTGGAAAGGAAAACCCAGAGCTGGGATCTCACCCAGTTCCTCCTTGTTCTGAAGCAACTTTGTGCCTCACTATTATGGCCTCTGGGCTGGGTGGTCACTTGTTCTGTGACACTTCTCTTTCCGCAGTCATATACCCAACACGTCTCTCCTGAGCACTTACTGCATGCCAAATAGCATTCCGGCACTGAGAATGCAAATACAGCACGAACAGGACAAGGGAGGGCCTTCCTCTCATGAAGCCAACCTTCAGAAGAGGTGTATTAAGAGGATAAAAATAAACAAAAACGTGTGTCACCCTTGAGTTCACAAATACAGACATTCGTACACTCCCTCGTCAGCAAAACAGTGATAAGACAGGCTCTAATTCCCCTCTCATTTCTCGTATCTGTCCTCTGTGTCCTTCCGGAAAAGCCCAGCACAGTACCAGACGTGGAGGACAGTTAAGGGAGGCTTCTCACTGGAGAAAGCACCCCTCGCACAACTGCCACCTGTGACTCTGGAAACCCTTCAAGGAGAGGGCTCTCTCTTTAGTTCCCTCCCTAACCCCATCACAGGGGCTATCTTGGAAAGGTGATTCTCCCGCCTCCTATGGGGAACCCCAGATCTAACACCCCATGAGGGTGGGGTTTAGCCTCGGTGCCCCTTCCAGCCCCGGGCACCTCCCACACCACAGGACTCCCTACATCTGCCACGCTCCTGACTCTCTCAGTCTCGCAAAGCTTCTGGTGGCCACCTCCAGGCTGCCCGGCTCTCAGGTTTCCAAAGGGACAGCCGTCTAATCTAATATGCAGACTTCCCTGGTCACCCCTCCTAACTTAAACATTACCTCTTAAAAGGTAAGGATGATGCCCCAAGGAAATACACAAATATCACAGTTCCAAACCACCCCATCAGCAAGACTGATACAGAAGAACCCAGGGACTTTAACAAAATGATACAACTTGGAAGTTCTGATAAGATTTGTACAGGCATTGTCCAGTTAATCCTCGTAACTATAAGGTACATAATATTACCCACAAGTTATAGACAAGGGAACTGAGGCTCAGAATTTAAATAATTTGTCCACATGGCAACACTGAGGCTCAACTCCAGGCCCTCTGTCTTCTTTCCTCTCTACTCCTACTGCCTTGTATGGTATGATATTAAATCCTGTGGCTCATGTGGCTAAGGCGCCAGCTACACACACACCTGAGCTGGCGGGTTCGAATCCAGCCCGGGCCTGCCAAACAACAATGACGGCTGCAACCAAAAAATGGCCAGGCGTTGTGGCGGGCGCCTGTGGTCCCAGCTGCTTGGGAGGTGGAGGCAGGAGACTGGCTTGAGCCCAGGAGCTGGAGGTTGCTGTGAGCTGTGATGCTACAGCACTCTTTCCAGGGTGACAGCTTGAGACTCTGTCTCAAAAAAAAAAAGAAAAAAAAAATCCTTGTACATCTTATCCTTGGCAGTAGGTGTATTTAAAGTATATCTGTATTTTACATTCGGGTTATAGAATATTACACGGTGATTAAAAATCATGTTTCACCCCGGGGTGGTGGCTCACATCTATAATCCTAGCATTCTGGGATGCTGAGGTGGGAGGATTGTTTGAGCTCAGGAATTTGAGACCAGCCAGAGCAAAAGCGAGATGCCCTCTCTACTAAAAATTTAAAAATGAGCAAGACACCATGATGTGTGCCTGCAGTCTCAGCTACTTAGGAGGCTGAGGCAGGAGGATCACTGGAGCCCAGGAGTTTGATGTCCCAGTGAGCTATGATAACACCACAGCACTCTAGCCTATGTGACAAAGACCCTGGCTAAAAAAAAAAAAAAAATGCAGTCACAGCCATCTAATACCAGGTGAAAATTATTACTAAGTACTATTAAGTGAAAAAAGCCAAATACAAACGCACACACATGCCACAGCATGATTCCAATTCTGTTTTGAAATATATAAGCCCACAAAAATGATAACACAACAAAACATTAAATTTCTTTTGCACTTTTCTGTATGTTAATCTTCTGTAAGTAGCAGGCATTCATTTTCTGATTTAGAAAAAATATATATTAACAACCTTTACTTCTGAAAAGAAAGAAGCCACTGTTTGGGCTTGGCAATAGACCAACTCATGATGTGAAGTAGGAGCCCCCGACCTAAGTCACCGCCCAGCCAAGGACTCAGCAGCGGTGCCAGGGCAGCGCTTGTTGCCAAGGTGGTAAACACAACAGGAACAGCCGCCAGGGATTCTTGCTGCCCCTGAGCACCATGGCTAGCCAGAGACAGAGAGGGAAGAGTCTCCCCAGAGGAGAGGGCTCAGCCTCTGCGACGCCTCAGCAGTGAGGGTTGGAGACTGAGGAAGGAAAGTGGACAGCATGGGGTGAGGAGTGGGCGCCAGAGAGAAACTGAGTCTCAAAGACAACAAGCTCATTTTGAAGCTGTCATTATTAGCCTGGGCCACACCAGTGCCATCAAACACTTGAAGTGAAATGCAATGACCCCCAAGAACATCCTGGGGGTCAATCCTAGAAAAATGTGGGCAATCCTGTGGGGCCCTGGGAAAGAAAACCAGGATGGAGTCAGCCTTATCATCAAATGAGACAGTGTTCGTCTTAACTGCTGGCTTCCGTATACAAGCTCACCCACCCCCTGCACCTCAGTTTCATCATCTGGAAAATTGTGTTAAAATGCCAAGCCTAGGAAAGAATTTTAAGAACTGAAAGAATTGGTGGTGGTTCTTAAGCTCTGGACAAGAGGCCCACAAGAAGAGGCACCAAGGCCTCCAGCCACCAGCTTTGTGAGGGAGCTGCAGCCCATCAAGCCTCAAGATGACCGGAGTCCAAAACAACTGCCTGACTCCAACCGCGTGAGACCCTGCGCCAAAACCACCCAGCTGATAAACCCACTCCAGAGTTGTGAGCCTCAGATACTGTGGGAGATAATAAACATTCGCTGTTCTAAGTTATTAAATTCGGGGACTATCAGCAGCAAATAGATAATACACATTTTGGATCCTGGCACGTAAGCTCTCAATATACATGGTGGGAGGGTAATCGGTGGGATCACACCTATGGTGCATCTTAGAAGGGTACAGGTGAAACTTACTAAATACAGAATATAAATGTCTGAACACAATAACTGAGAAAGAAGGCTATGGTAACCAATTTGATGAGAATATTTCGGATTGTACATGAAACCAGCACATTGTATCCCATGATTGCATTAATGTTAACAGCTACGATTTAATAAAAAATAAAATAGGGCGGTGCCCGTGGCTCAGCGAGTAGGGCGCCAGCCCCATATACCGAGGGTGACGGGTTCAAACCCAGCCCCGGCCAAACTGCATCAAAAAATAGTTGGACGTTGTGGCAGGCGCCTGTAGTCCCAGCTATTGGGGAGGCTGATGCAAGAGAATCGCCTAAGCCCAGGAGCTTGAGGTTGCTGTGAGCTGTGACTCGACAGCACTCTACCGAGGGTGACAAAATGAGACTCTGTGTCTATTAAAAAATAATAATAAATAAATAATGAAAGAAAACAAAATATAAAAAAAATCTCAATATACAATTCCTTCCCTATTTCCTCAAGTCCTCTATGTTAAAACAACTAATTACTAACAGCTTTTTCAAGAAAGAAATGTGATCACATTAATGCACGTTACTGAAATGCATTATCTTGTTCATTAACATATGAACAAGAAACATGCCTCAGAATGGAGGAAAAGAAGTTCTCACACACACACACACACACACACACACACATCTTGACATTGTAATCCAGGTTTGTTTCAAAGTCTCCTAATTGTAATACAGGTGAATTAACTACTGCCCGCATCTTGTGTGTGGGTCACTATAAAAGTTTTGAGATACACAAAAATCAAGAAATGTAAAATCCACACAGACAGAAACAAATGAAACCCTCCCAGGAACACCAATAAGCCAAGCAAACTGAACTTTGTAAAGGTCAATCAGAAAGGACACTGTTGGCTGTATTCCTTGAAAGTGAAATAGTGGACCATAACACAGTCTATCTCAAAACTTTCATAGTGACCTATGAAATGTATATACACATGTGTATGATATGTAAGAAATACACACATACTACCTTGAACAAAGTAGGGAAAGTAGATGGAGTAATTTTTCCATCTCGCTCCCATAGAAAATGAGTAGGAGAGGCAGACAGCTAGAATAGTAGAGAGGTTCCCAGATGGTGGCTTTCCCCCCAAAGCTGTTCCTCTCTGAGTCTTCCCCACCAGAAGGAAAGGCTTCTGTTAACTCTGAACAAAATCCTTAGCTTTACCCTCGACTGTTCTTTCTCTAAACTTCCCACATCCTGGGCTTCACCAAACCCCACAGCTCTACCTTCAAGTCACATCTGGAATCCAACCACTTCTCACCACCACAGCGGCTCTTAGACAAGACCAGCAGCCCCTAACGGTCCTCTCTGCCGTTAACTGTGCCCTCTGCTGTGTCCTTGCACACAGTAACTGGTGGTCCTTCTAAGATCTAAGTCCTTTCTTCTTTAATGCTCTGCTCAAACCCCATTACAGCTTCCCCTTCCATGCAGAATAAATAAATGCTCAAGCCCTTACCCAGGGTCTGGTCCCCTGCCTGTCCAACCTTAGCTCCTTCTGCTAGCTCCTCACTCAGTCCACACACAGCACACTGTTTCAGTCTCCATGCTGTTTAATTTTTTATTTTACTTCTCACTAATTGACCTATTATGTATATAACTGTTCGTGTTTCACTGTCAGAACTTTGTTAACTGCTATATCCCCAGTGTCTAAAACAAGAGCCTGGCACGGTTATTCTGTATATTGGGAGTCCAGACATTTTCTTTTTCTTTATTTTTTTGGAGACAGAGTCTCACTATGTCACCCTCAGTAGAGTGCTGTGGTGTCACAGCTCACAACAACCTCAAGCGATTGTCTTGCCTCAGCCTCCCTTGTAGCTGGAATATAGGCACCCACCACAACACCTGGCTATTGTTTGTTTTTTCGTTTAGCAGGCTCAGGCTGGGTTCGAACCCACGAGCCCCACTGCATGTGGCCAGCGCCCTAACAACTGAGGTATGGGCGCCGAGCCTACAGACATTGTCTATAAAGAGCCAGAAGGCTTTACATCCCTATGATCTTTGTTACGACAACTCAAATCTGCTGTTGAGCAAAGCAAACATGAATGTGCGTGGCTGGGTTCCAATAAAACTTTATTTATGAAAACAGATGGTGGGCCAAAAGGGGGGTCAGCCCACTGACTTCTGACAGTCTTGAGGACTACAAAGCAGATATGGGACTAAGATTCTAGTATGTTCCACTGTAGCTAGAATAACACCAACCAGTCTTTACATCATGCACCTCTGAGGAAAAGCTAACAATTCAAACTTGCTGACTTCTCAAAGAAATGGAAAACCACGGGGCAGCGCCTATGGCTCAAAGGAGTGGGGCACTGGCCCCATATATTGGAGATGGTGGGTTCAAACCCGCCCTGGCCAAAAACTCCAAAAAAAAGAAAAAGAAATGGAAAACCAGGGTTGTGGAGGGGAGAAGGTAAGGGAAGACAACAATAAACCCAAATTATGTCCAGAGGAAAATATCCCATCGCTGATGGATTCTTATTTTGTGCAATACAAAATAACAGTCATGGAAATAAATACAAGCACCTCCGACACGGCAGCCAGCTAGTAGACAGATCATGCTTATTTTAAATTAACTACCAAGAACAAAGGATAACTACAGGGCACTGTTTGGGGGGGTAAAAGAATTCACTTGCTCAAGTCTTTCTGCTTTAATTGCCGCTAAATTCATAGCTCTGTATCTCCTACCAGCCTTAGCTTGTCTCTGTCCTCCAACGCTTTTCCTCCAGCTCGGTCCACTAGAGGAAGCATTTTAATGAATCTTGAGGAGTGCTACCTTCAAAGGCGTTCCCCAGGTGCTCTGCCGGTCCTCAGGCCACCCCTAAAGCTGAGCCCTCTTGCACATCCACCTTCAGCAGTCACAGACAGCCCTCCAGGGGAAGCGGTGAGGCTTGCCATTTTTAATCACCACCTACCCAGATGGCAGAAGACCCTGATGGGCTGTTTCATTTCAGCCAACCCTCAGATTTTAGCAGCGTTTTGCCACTGTCGAAGAGCAGGGAAGAGACAAGAATCAAAAACCGTTCCTTTCACGGGTACTTTTGACTTCTCACTGGGTTATCTTACTTCAAACTCAGAAGAAATGCAAACCGCAGGACAGCAAAGGTCGAAATCTCCGTTCACCCGTGTGTTCAGCAAATGCCCGCGGAGCGGCCCCCAGGCAGGGGTGGGGAGGAGAGCGGGAGGAAGAATCCCTGCTTCCCCGAGATGACAACAGAGTGGAGCAGATCGCCACGGTAATTCAGGGAAACTGAGGCGCCAAGACCAAAGCAGCCTTCCGAGGTGACAGAGTGAGGCACAGCCCTCGCCACCAAGCCACAAAGGTAAACTTGGGCTGCGCAAGGCTGTGGTAGCTGCGGACAAGAGAAAGCATTTCTTCTTTTCCTTGATCTTCTGGAAAAGTATGCCAAACCTGGAGGGCAAATCTTTTTTTCTTTCTTCTTAGAAAAACTTTTAAAGGGTACAAACCACACACCTTGGCACATTACACCAGGAAAAAGTTGGCTTGGTAGATCAAGGATTAGTCTGTTAAAAAAAAAGTCAGAGCTGGAAGAACAGAAGAGTTCTGATGCTACTGTGAAACTTCCAGGGTAGAAAAAAATTCCAGAAAGTGGCAACTTGCGAGTAATATGTAAAGCGTATAGGTTTTTTATATGTACTGGGCACATTTCTTAGGGTCTTCGGGATTCATTAAACTCATCTATTCTTCATACAATCCCCATAAGGGAAAGAGGTATTATCCTCTTCATTTTGCAAATATGGAAACTAAGGAACACAGAGGTAAAATAACTTGCCCGGGTCACACAGCCAGTAAATTAATAGAGTCAGGACTCGGTTCTGATTCCTAAATCTGTGCTCTTAAATATGCTAGTATTATTAATCTCTCTTTTTCTTTCCTTTGAGACAGTCTCGCTCTGTTGCCCTGGTAGAGTCCCATGGCATCACAACTCAGCAACCTCAAACTCTTGGGCTTGAATAATCCTCTTGCCTCAGCCTACCAAGTAGCTGGGGCTATAGGCACCTGCCACACCACTAAGCTAGTTTTGCTATTGTTTAGTAGAGATGGGTTCTCACTCTTGCTCAGGCTGGTCTCAAACTCCTGAGCTCAAGCAAACCACCCACCTCAGCCTCCCAGAGTGCTAAGATTACAGGTGTGAGCCACCCCACCCAATTTCTCTGTCTCTCTCTGTCTCTCTCACTCAGAGAAGAAAGTTTTTACATTCCAAAGCTTTTCTAACAGCAGGAAATCTTGTGTTTTCCCTTTTATATTTTGTATGGTTGTTTTTAAAGTATTTTCAACCCAGCTCTTTGCACAAAGGATCCGAAATGACTAACAAGAGACATAAAACCAACAATGAAATTAAAATTAAAGAAAATCATGTCCGTGGAAAGGAAGTATTATAAATACAATAACTACACTAACCCAAATGCTGTGACTCTTCTCCACCTTAGGCTTTAAGCCTCCTGGCAGCCTACAGAAAAAGAGCAGCATGATCAGTTACAAAATTTTCTTTACCAAAACAAGAAAAATTTACCAGTTCCTCAGAGAGAACCAAAATTTTACTATTAAACTCCCACAGAATTTTCTCTAGAAGAGTACACCAAACCTAGATGGCAAATTTTTTCATTCAGTATAACAAAAGAATACAAGGAGGTGGTAGACAGGTGTCCTCACTGACATTTTCTTAGTATGATTTTAAAATCAGGGTTACAAGCTAAGCTAGGCTGCTCACATTTGCAAATGCAACAATTTGGGAGGCCCAGGCAGGAGGACTGCTTGAGATCAGACTGGGCAACATAGTGAGACCCCAACTCTACAAAAAAGAAAAACAATGAGCCAGGTGCAACAGCATGTGCCAATAGTCCCAGCTACTAAGGAGGCTGAGACAGGAATTTAAGTCTGCAGTGAGCAACGACTATGCCACTGCACCCCAGCCTGGGAAACAGAGCAAGACCTTGCCTTAAAAATAAATAATCAAGGGCGGCTCCTGTGGCTCAGCAAGTAGGGTGTCAGCCCCATATACCGAAGGTGGCGGGTTCAAGCCCGGCCTCGGCCGAACTGCAAAAAAAAAAAATAGCCGGACGCTGTGGCGGGCACCTGTAGTCCCAGCTACTTGAGAGGCTGAGGCAAGAGAATCGCTTAAGCCTAAGAGCTGGAGGTTGCTGTGAGCTGTGTGACGCCACGGCACTCTACCCAGGGCGATAAAGTGAGACTCTGTCTCTA